>JAJIBD010015344.1:0-19866 GCA_021461705.1 Cryptotis parvus | reverse complement strand
TATGACTGAATCCCAGGAGAGCTACTAATACCATCTACTCTCTTCCTCACTAGAAGGAAAAAATTTCACTGTATCACTGTCTTCCCGTTGTTCATTGATTTGCTCAAGCGGGCACCAGTAATATCTCCATACGCCCTGTCACAAGCAAGTGTAGCCCAAGGGCATCTGTTGCTCCAGGGACAGGAAGAGCCTCAAACCATTCTTCAGGTCAAGGAATTGAGGTCCATAATTGTTACTAGTTTTTGGCATAACAAATAAAACACGGGTGGCTTGCCAGGCTCTGCCATGTAGGTGGTATCCTATCAGTAGAAAGCTCTCATCTCGAGCATTTACTGATGAAACTTAAAGGGGAAAGATCAGGTTTTCTCTTGGATGGAGCTCTGAGGAGCTGTGGAGTCTGGATGTTGAGAATGACTGACCGCATGATGTGTGGGTTGCTCTGGCTTCTTGCTGGGCTTAATGGGATGTCAGGTAGCAGGTAGAACCTGTCTAGAACTGTATACAGTGTATAAATGTAAAAGATCCTGGGAAGGACATTATCCTAAAATCAGTATTATCTAAGAATATTGTGCAGCCGCTTCGCAGCCACATGCTAACGAGCTATGGGTCTGGCGTGGGTGGGTCTCTCTCCGGGTAGCTGGCATGGAGGTGGAGGAAAGGGTGAAGCCCAAATCTCCGCCTCCGTGTCTGGCCAGCGTGATCTCCCCCCACCCACCCCCGCACGTGTGAGCGAACCTTTGGAGCAATGTTGGACTCGGCCAGGGGCTGGCCGAGCCCCTTACTGGGAGGTCAGATCCATGGGTTGCTTCCACATAGGAAAAATATAACACTTTCAAACACAAAAGTCCCATCTATGATGAGACTACCAGGAAGGAGACCAAATTCCATGGGAGGTCTTCTAAAAAGCTGAGTGTGTGGGGCTGGAGGGACAGTACAGTGGGTAGGGACCGTGTGGCTTGCACACGGTCAGCCTGGGTTTGCTCCCTGGCATCCCATATGGTCCCACATGCACCACCAGGAGTGATTTCTGAGCACAGAGCCAGGAATAACCCCTGAGCATCACCAGGAATGGCCCAAAAACAAAACAGAACGCGCACCTGAGGAACAGTGAAAGTGTTCAACACTTTGAAGGGTATCACCTTGATGTGAGTGCAATAGTACTGTGGGTAGAGTGCTTGCCTTACACATGGTTGACCCAGATTTGATACCTGGAACCTTATATGGTCGGGGGGAGTAATCCCTGAGAACAGAACCCAGCCACAGGAATGATCCCTGAGAGCAAAGCCAGGAATAGAGTGTGAGCACCACTGGGTGCGCCAAAAACCCAAAAGATTATCAACTTAACAATGTTACCATCTGTATAGTTTCCATTTGTTTTGCCTAGGTGTGTGGCTTCGGGCCATAACTGCCAGTGCTCAGGGACCATCCGAGATGACAAATCAGTAACACTTGCAGTGTCAAGGATTCCAACCAGGATCAGACAAATGAAAGGCGCCTGATCTCCTGTACTATCTCTCCAGCCCCGACTTTATATAAATGATCATCAAAGAGTTCAGTGAAATATTTCAGTCTGTCAAAGTTAGCAAAATAAACAACGAAAAGTATAATCCGAAATTCTGATTTTAAGGGCAGAATATGAACCCTGTCTGCGCTTTCCCCTCCGTGCTCACACAATGCTAATCCTAACTAGGTGTAGGTCTCCAAAAAACGCTTTGTAAGAAACAACAAGGGATGTAACCAAAAATTCCAAAAACTCGATAGCAGAGGATAGGAGAGAGTGCAGCAGGTAAGGTGCCTGCCTTGCATGCAGCCGGCCCGGTTCGATCCCTGGTATCCCGCGTGGTCTCTAGAACAGTGATCCCTGAGTGCAGACACAGGAGCTATCCCTGAGCACTGCCAGGTGTGTCCCCCTCCCCCCACCAAAAAAATATTTCAAAAGCAACTTAAAACCCAACTTTACCTCCTCATACAGACTAGGTTTGTAGCTGCAGGAAACATCCTTCAGGTCATTACAAAATATCTGATAGAAGACAAACATCACCTAGAGTGAGGAGCAAGTCCCATCCTCTACAGAAAGTCAACGTTGTTTTTTTTTTTTTTTGCTTTTTGGGTCACACCCGCAATGCTCAGGGGTTACTCCTGGCTCTGCACTCAGGAATTACTCCTGGCGGTGCTCGGGGACCATATGGGATGCCGGGGATCGAACCCGGCCAGCATAGGCCGGCCGCGTGCAAGGCAAACGCCCTACCCGCTGGGCCATCGCTCCGCTCCAACGTTGTTTTATCTTATTCAAATTCATATCAAATTAATTTTACTTGTGAAAAATGAAAGGCATTACCATGCCTTCAGGTAATCAATCACTGTGAATGTGGGGGGATAGGAGCCTGGAGCCTTTTCTTTCATTCTCAGACACTAACTCTACTTCAACCTATGGCAATAACATTCAGTAGTCTGCTTTTTATTCCTCTTTAATACAAATTCTTTATCTGAAACAATAGATATCTTGGGTGCTGTATCTCCAGAGAAAAATTTATCTTGGGGCAATAGATCTCAAAACTCTTCAGACTTTAGAATATGATATAGTATGATATATATGTCTTTCAAATAATCCTATGAACCCCAGATACCATCTTAAGGTAGTACCTATACAAATACTGAGATTTACGCAATGAAACATGCATACACAAAGTGGGATAATCAAAAATATAAAGAATTCCCAAAACCCTTCAGATTACTTTGGGGGGTGGGGGGCTTTTGGGTCACACCCAGTGATGCTCAGGGGGTTACTCTTGGCTCTGCACTCAGAAATTACTCCTGGCGGTGCTCAGGGAGCCCATATAGGATGCCCAGGATCGAACCTGGGTGGGCCACATGCAAGGCAAATGCCTACCTTCTGCACTATCACTCTAATCCCCATATTACATTTTAATATTAAATTTTTAAATCTAACACTAGATTTTTAAATTAATTACTTTAAAAATAGTTTTGAATTATCTTAAATGTATACTTTCATTAACACTGAATATCTAATAGCTATACTAGTTTGCAGTAGATTTTTAACTAACCCATTACCTACCTTATTACCAGTTTTAAGGAACATCCTTAATCATATGTATCTCTGTATCTGTATGGGTTTCTATAAACCATAACCCTAGAAATGGAACTGCTGAATCAATGGGTAGAAGTATGATCAAGTTTAACAGATTAACAGTCAATGCACTTCATTTTAATTTTGTGTTTGTTTTGGGTCATACCCAGCAGTAGTCATGACTTACTCCTGGCTGAGTTCAGGGATCACTCATGGCAGGGCTCAGGGAACCAGGTGGGGTTTGATTCTGAAACATGCAAAACATGTGTGGCCACAAGCAAAGCAAGTGCCTTACCAACTGTACTATCTCTCCAGCCCCAGTAAACGCACTTTAATTGCTATGCTAATGCATACACCAGCTGCAAATGTCATCAGCCATTTCCCTATACCCACTTCTACACTGAGTAATCTATCTTACAAAGATTTAAAGTAATCCATCTCAAATGAAAATGATAAATGAAAAATGATCACAATTACTTTATTTCATAATCTATTTTATTACAGTTGTAAGTGTCTTTTCAAATATTTATTGGTCACTAGAGATCTCTCCTAAGCACATTATTCATTTTATTTCAAATTGCAGACTTATTTTTTTTTATTCCAATACCATGCTGTTTTATTTTTTTTTTAATTTTTTATTATACCACCGTGAAACATACAATTACAAAGGTGTTCATAATTGGTTCATAATTCCAGCACCCATCCCCTCCACCAGTGCCCCATTTCCACCACCAATGTACCCCCCCCTCCCATCCCCCACCCGCCTTAATAGCAGGTACCCCAGTTTCTTCTCTTTCTCTCTATCTCTCTCTGTCTCTGCATCTCTCTCCCTCTTATTTTACACATTGTGGCTAGCCCTGCAGATAGTTAGAGTTAATCACTTAAGTCTCTTTGTGTATATTCAGTGGTGAGTTTTAATCTGCCATTACAATTTCCCATATTTATTAAAACACTGGTATCTATATCCTATTAATGAATGCAGTCATTCTATATCTGTCCTTTTCCTTCTGTCAAATTGCAGACTTATGAAAGCTATTACATACTGGGAAAAGTCTCTTTTCTCATATAATTGCAAATACTTTTCCTAATATGACTTATGCACTTTCTTTTCGTATCCAATTTTTAACATAAAATATTATTTTCATTTAAAGGCATCTGGGCTTCTAATCGTGCTTAAAGAGCTATTTCTCACTCCAGACTTTTTTTAAATACCTTGTCTAGGAAAAAGCTCCAATGGCAGCTAAGGCGCCGGTCCCTAGAAACGCTCCACCACAGTGGGAGGAGCAGGAGCAGACACGGACCCACAGGAGTAGTTGCTTCAGGTCCAACTGGGGGGCCCTTTCTATTTCTCACTTAAAAATGGTGGATTTCTGGGGCAACACTGATTAATTTATTTCTGAAAAGGGGATGGTAGGCCAAACAAGTTTGGGAACTTCTGGACTAATAAAGGCTTTATGCTGAACCCCTGCTTTCTTTCTGGAAACCTGGAATTTAGGCACAGTAAATGAGACAGAGGGGGCCAAGGTAACTAGCCCCAAATCAAGCCCCTCAGCACTGAGTCTGACATGCATTCCTGGTAGATAACACTTCACATAGGCTTGCAGACAGAGGAATTGGCATGACGTGCAGACTCCATTGGGAGAGGGCTCCTGGAAGCCTGCGATGGTTTCCTTCTGCCTTCGGTCCTATGTGCCTTTTCTCTTCCTGGCTTTCCTGTCCTTTCCTGAAAGTAAACCTTAACTGTGAATTACAAATATATGCACAGTCCTACGAGTCCTCCTAGCAAACCACAGAGGGTGGGTCCTAGAGACAGACCCCTGTCAGAATATCTGTTTTCTTCTAGCTATTAAGAGTTTGCTTCTGGGGCCACAGAGACAGCAGTGGGTGCCAACCCAAGTTCAACACCCCAGCACCCCGAGGGTCCCAAGTGTCCCCCTAGTCCTGCCAGGAATAAGCCCTGAGCACTGCTGGGTGCAGCCCCCAAGTAAAAAAAAAAAAAAAAAAAAGGAAATATACAAACTTTTTGTGCATTATCAGACATAGTGATCTCCAGGGTCCAAGTGATAATACAGCAAGCAGGGCATTTGCCTTGCACGTGTATGGTCCCCGAACACGGCCAGGAGTAATTCCTCAGAGTAGAGCCAGAAGCAACCCCCTGAACATCACCAGATGTGACTCAAAGGCCAAAAACTAATAATAATGAATGCAGAGATCTACATGGACAGGCGCAGATCAGCAGGGTAGAGAAAGACTGAAAAACCCTGATCCGCATCTTGTTTATAACTGCCGGCGCATGGACCCATATGCAGGGCAGTCGGCAAGCGTAAGAAGGCTGAAGAACACTGGTTCAGGGAACCCCTGGACATACCACTCAAGTCAACAAAGTTTTATTTTGAGACCTGCACAAAGATTTCTACTGAATCCAAGTCAGAAAGGAGTGAAAAAACATTTACTGTAAAAAGTACAGAGAGTTCTAAGTCCTCACTCACCTAGGATCACAGAGATAATTATCAGCACAGTGAGAACTTGTATCCCCTGACCTTCAGTCTAAAAAATCTTTGCCAAGGGCTGGAGCAATAGCCAGCGGGTAGCGTGCTTGCCTTTTGTGTGGCGAACCCAGGTTCATTCCCAGGCATCCCATATGATCCCGAGACTACCAGGAGTAATTCCAGAGTGCCAAGTCAGCAGTAACCCCTGAGCATCACTGTGTGACCCAAAAATGGGGAGGGTAGTGCTTTTGCCAATAACCCTGAAAAGCATAAAAATCCAATAGTTCTCACACTAGAGAAAGCTCTCTCTTGTGCACAAACAGCTAACAGTAAAATGCCTCAAACCGGCCGATTTTCCTCCCTCCTCCCTGCTCCTTCAGGCTCCTTCCTCCTCCCCCCTTCCTCCTACCCCTGCCAGGTTCTGACTCCCTCTACCCAGATCACCCTTTCACTCCTCCCCTCATCCAAGTCCTACTTGGTACCAGAGCCTACTGCCGTGGCTACATGAGCGAAGCTTATGCTTCTTCTGCACGTGTGTGAGTAACTGCATGCAGAAAGGTAACAGAAGGCCTGAGGCAACATTTAAAAATAGAAAGAAGAAAAAAAAAAGAATCCACAAATGTGAATGAAAGGCAATTGACCAAAAAGCAGAAAATTCAGCAGAGGGTTAAAAGCGTTAAAAAAGAAAAAATTGAACTAGTCAATGAGAACTGGAAGGTTTGCTTTACCCATGTAGGAAAATTACCTAAATCTCTTTCAGGTGGACTACTAATGTGAGAAAAAAAAATTTTGATACTTAAAAAATAAAATTAAAATTAGGGGCCAGAGCGATAGTCCAGTGGGTAGGGCATTTGCCTTGCACGTGGCAGATCCGGTTCGATCCCCGGCATTCCATATGGTCCCCCACCCAGTACCAGTAGTAATTCCTGAACGCAGAGCCAGGAGTAACCCCTGAGCATCGACGGTTGCGAGCCAAAAAAAAGAAAAAAAATTAAAATCAAACACAGGGACCAGAATGATAGCACAGTGGGTAGGGCGTTTGCCTTGCATGTGGCAGGACCCGGTTCAACCCCTGGCATCCCATATGGTCCACCGAAGCACTGCCAGGAGTAATTCCTGAGTGCAGAGCCAGGAATAACCCCCTGAGTTTAGCCTAGTGTGATTCCCCCACCCAAAAAATAAATAAAATAAAATAAACACAAAGTACAAGAAATGAAAAAAAAAGTAAGTGCTATAAAAACAAATATACCATTAAGTAAAAACAAATAACTACATAATAAATAACTACATAATAAACAAATAACTGAAAAACAATTGAATATATTTTTGGGGGCCACAGCTGGCAATTTTGTGGGTTACCCCGCCTCTGTACTGAGGAATCACTGCTGGTGGTGCTTGATGGACCATACGGGGTGCCAGGGATCGAACCCAGGTCTGTCACGCGTAAGGCAAGTGCCTTACCTGCTGCATTATCTTTCCAGCTCCTTGAATATAAAATGCTTTTTAAAAACAATTCCTACAAACCAAGAAAAGGCAATAAATCCAAAAGCAAAGCTGGGCTCACATTAAATCGGAAATAGACAAAATGAACACAATGAGATGCAAGTTCACACCTTTCACAATAGAAAAACATCATCTCCAACAATGCAAATGGAGTGCCATAGTGATAGTTCAATGGGCAAGTAAAGCACTGCTTTGCACATGGCCAACTGGGTTCAATCCCTGACATGCCATGGCCCTCCAGGACTGATCCCTGAGCACAGACAGAGTCAGGAGTACGCCCTAACACCGCTGGCAGTGGCAAAAAATAATAATAATAATAATAACAGTATGAATGACCAGCGTGGGCTACATATCGAAAGCTCACTGCTAAGGCAGGGCACACTGAAACAGCCCTTGAAGAATTATCTAGAAGATCATCTCTAGGAAAGCTGAGGAGCACACATTCCTGACCTGGCAGTTCTACTCCAGGGTAACAGCCCAGGGCAGCGCTACTCAAAGCAGCACCAAACTCCTCACCAGTCAGCAGAGTCAAGGAATCCTTCTGTCTTCCATGAGAAAGTATTTACAAACAAGGAATGTCCAATAAATCAAGTGATAATTGACTTACATTATGCTGTAAGTTAAAAATTTGCAAAAGCTAATTTCTTACTCCTCGTATCACAGTGTCTCACTATGAGAGAGAAGCAAGGGACCTATTAAGAAACTGTTCACAGACACTGAGACAATGAAAGGAAAGAAATTACGGAAAACAGGTAAAGACACAGTGACAGAAAATAGTGAAAATAAACAAGAATTAATCACTTGCACCAGCTTAACAAATAAGCAAGATTAAACAAGAAAGGAAGTGGCAGAAGAACATCATTTGATTTCACTTAAGGAAATGTTTCACGGAAATGTATATATATTTTGCATATGATATATGCATCTGAGAAATGACGCAAAGAGGGAGAAGGGGAAGGAACATTTGGAAGCAGTAACAGGAAATTAGAACTACATCTGTCAAGTTTTGTTTTGGTTTTAACAAGTTTATTTCTCTGAAATAAAAACAAAGCCAGCAAGGTGGCTCCAAAGGGCTGGAACACACGCTTTAGCAGGCAGGCCCAGGTTCGCGCCATGGGCCCCAAGCAAGGCCAGGAGTGACCATCAAGCGAATCCTTGAGAAGTAATTCCAAAGAATCATTGAATGTGGCCCCAAACCAAAAGAATAAATGAAATGAAATATTAGCTGAAGACAGTGTAGGGGTTCAGGGGTTTACCTGGCATGCTGCCAATTCCAGATGAGCCCCAAGACTGCAGTTTCCTGGACCAGGGAAGAGTGATCCCAAAGCACAGAGCACAGATCCCTTATCTAAGCCCAGATCCCTAAACTCAGAAGTAAACTTTGAGTTCCTCTGATGTGGTACCCGCCCAAAAAAAAAAAAAAAGGAAAAGTATCTAAATGTAACAGTAAAAAATTATTTTAAAATATGCAAAGATAAGGGCCGGAGCGACAGTCCAGCGGGTAGGGCATTTGCCTTGCACATGCCTGACCTTGGTTCAATCCCCTGGCATCCCATATGGTCCCCTGAGTACCTCCAGGAGTAATTTCTGAGTGCAGAGTCAGGAGCCAGGAGTAACCCTAAGCATTGCCAGGTGTGACCCAAAAGAAAAAAAAAAAAAAAAAAAAACCCAAAGATTGAGGCCGAACGATAGTACAGTAGGTATGGTGTCTGCCTTGCATGCAGCCGACCTGGGTTTGATCCCCAGCATCCCATATGGTCCCCCCATCAGCAAGCAGTAATTCCTGAGTGCAGACTCAGGAGCATCACCTTGAGCATCACCGGTTGTGACCCAAAAAGCAAAAAAAAAGAAAGAAAGAAAAGAAAGAAATATTCAAAAGTTGGGGCTGGGGCCGGAGCGATAGCCCAGCTGGTCGGGCATTTGCCTTGTACGCGGCCGGCCCATGGCAGCCCATGTTCGATCCCTGGCATCCCATATGGTCCCCCGAGCACCGCCAGGAGTAATTCCTGAGTGCAGAGCCAGGAGAAACCCCTGAGCATTGCCGGGTGTGACCCAAAAAAGAAAAAAAAAAAAAAGTTGGGGCTGGAGCAATAATACAATACAGTGTTTGCCTTGCACACCGCGGAGCCGGGTTCAATTTCCAGCATCCCACATGGTCCCCCAACACCACCAAAAAATGGTTCAAAAGGCTTGAGTACATGCCAGGTATATGGAAGTCCTGGATTCGATTGCTGGCATTGCATGGTTCCCTCAGCAACATCTGGCCAAGTTATCACATAGAGTAATCACAGGACCCTCTGAGCACTGCTCAGGAACCCTTCCCTACCCCGAAAAAGCAAACATGAATCAGGAGGTCTTGTCAAAGGTGGAATCTACCACAAGTGTGTGGGAGTCAGAGGTTAGGTAAGACAGAGAAGGGAACAGTGTGCTAATAATCGTCAAAAATGATAATACCAGCCTAGAACTCAGCATTGAATACAGGCAAAAAGATACACTGGATAACCTCTAAATGTATATATTGCAATCCACAATGTGGAAGAGGAGAGAGAGAGAGAGAGAGAGAGAGAGAGAGAGAGAGAGAGAGAGAGAAAAGAGATAGAGAACCTGCCATAGAGGCAGGCTAGGGAGGGGGAGGAATTGGGGCTATTGGTGGTGGGAAATGGGCACTGATGGGGGATGGGTGCTGGAACACTGTATGACCGAAACCGGAACATGAACATCTATGTATCTCTCACAGTCGTATAATAAAATACTTAAAAAAATAAAGAAATTTTAAAAAAAAAGAATGGTGGGACATACAGAAGCGTCCCTATGACTAAGTTTTATACTTTTCATCAAACTTAAATATCTAATTATTTTAAACATATGCGCCCTAATTGTTATAACACAACTATATGAAAAGAAAATAAACCAATGATTTTTCTTCTTTATACTAAATGTACTTTCAAAATATTCCTCAAAAAATATATTTCAAATTTTAAAAGAATAGCATACAGAACAAAACTTTTTTTAAAAATCTCTATTTCAAGGAAAAAGAAATTTAAGTCACAGAATTAATAAGCTAGAGCTTTAAAGAAGATGAAAGAACAAAAATAAGAATTAAAACCAGGGGCTGGAGGGATAGCCCACCGGGTAGGGCGCTTGCCTCTGCACGCGGCTGGCCCATGCTGGCCCGGGTTCGACCTGGCATCCCATTTGGTCCCCGAGCACCGCTGGGAGTGATTCCCTGAGTGCAGAGCCAGGAGAAACCCCTGAGCATTGCCGGGTGTGACCCAAAAAAAAGCAAAAAAAAAAAAAAAAAAAAAATTTTAAAAAAAGAATTAAAAACAAAAATAAAAGTCTACTGGTGGAAATGCAAAACAGGAGTCACTTTGGTAGAGTTTAACTATTTCTTAGAAAACTGTACATTAAAAACAAAGCAGGGGCTGGAGGATAGCACAGTGGGGAGGGCGCTTGCCTTGTAAACAGCCAACCCAGGCTCAATCCCGACATCCCACATGTTCCCATGAGCACTGCCAGGAGAGATTCCTAGTGCAGAGCCAGGAGTAACCTCTGAGGGGCCAGAGTGATGGCACAGCGGGAGGGTGTTTGCCTTGCATGAGGCCTACCCGGGATGGATCCCGGCATCGCACATGGTCTGAATGAGAGACTCGGCAATTGTGTCTGCAGAGGGTATACAGAACAGCTGTCCCTTGTGCTCACTGCACTGTAATCCTAAAGCTGTTTCATAAGATTTTTGTTTTAAATGCATCAAGACTGATTTACTCAGGTGGGGAGCCTCGCCCAGCAGTGCTCAGGGCCTACCCCTGGCTCTGTGCTTAGGGGTCACACCAGGAACCGTACAGGGCTCTGGGAATCACCCCGGGTCATCTGGGAACAAGGCAAGTAGTGCCTTAGCACCCCTGGTGTGCTTTTCTTTCTTTCTCCCTCCCTCCCGGCCTCCCTCTCTCCCTTGCTCCCTTCCTCCCTCCCTCCCTCCCTCCCTTCCTTCCTTCCTTCTTTTTCATTCTTTCTTTCTCTCTCTCTCCGCCCAAAACATGAAATTCTAATATCTTCAAATAAAATTTTTTAAAAATTCCACTTTGTCTTATCAATATTACATAATGTAAAAAAATGTTTATTTATACTTCAATGTCCTCAGTTTCTCCAGCTAAAGAGAAAGAAGGGACTCACCCTCCTATTCCTAAAGGAAGAAATAATCAACAAAGGTTTAAGGGCTTCAATTTGACCCAACATTAGGCACCGGTATCTCTGAAACTGTGTGATTATTCCTGAAAAAATAAAACTGACCACATAAACCACTCATTCTCTAAAATACACAACTCTGATTTTTCCACTTAACCAAAAAAAAGCTATTTTCTCACATCATTACTTACAGAAAAAACATGTTGGGAGGGGGTAGTGAATTAGTTTCCTTAGATGGATCACCTTTCCATGAAAACCTGAACTTCAAAATACTACTTACAAACTAAGCAAGAAAAGCATATGGAGTCAAGCAGAAAAAGGAAAGGACTAAATTTAAAGTAGTGATTATATCCATGTGGTAGAACTTCACGAGACTCTTTTTATGGCTTACCACAAACTTACTTGTTTTAGTTCCATGTCATTACTAATTTACTCATTAGCGTAAAGTACTTGTGTGAATTAAAGAGAGAAAACGGTTCATTTTTAAGCTGCTTAAATTTTCTACAAGATTTTTTCAAGAATGAGAGTAAACCTTAAATCAAGTTAAGGATCACAAGGGAAATTGGAAGGAAAGCTGAAAATACCTGACCACTGCTTATCACATCAGAAATCAATTAATAAGCTCGAGTTACAGAGCATGAGATGGCGAGTAACCATGGAGATATACTTGACTACATTCTATCAGGAGGAAATAATTCTCCTGATATTATTTTAATCTCCTTTTTAAATGATGTTTACGTCATTTAAACTCACAACTTAAATCCTCCAAGCTCAGTCCTTTCAGTCAACCAAGTCCCTCAAGCTGAAGCTCCCTCAAGCTCCTCTCTCTCCATCACCGCACTTCCAATGCCTCCTCCCCCATTCAAGGTCCTGCTCAAGGATTACATATGCTTCGCGCCGACACATCCCAGCCTGGCCCCACAAAATCCACAGCCCTTCCTACATGTCTGGTGGCACTCCTTATCTTTTCCTCTAGGCAACAGCAGGCGTCCCTTCCCTGCCCATCTCTAGCATATAGAATAACATGTCTAGGGAATGGCAGGTAACAAAGACAGACTCTAGGTCACAGGAACAATATGCCAAGAAGAGAGAGAAATGGAGGAGGGAAGCAAGAAGAGGAGATCTGGAAGGAGCAGAGGGCAAGGATCAGAGGCCTTGGCCCCTCCATGGTGGAAAAGTCAAGTACCTGTACATATTCTAGACCACTAGGTCCAACACCGCTGTAAGCGAGGCCCATATTAACAATTAAACGTAAAAAGAGTCAAGTCACATTGAGGGGTGGAGGAATCTGGGATAAAAAATTGAGGGACTGGGCCCACGGGCCAGCATACAGGGCCTCATGGACGGCTGGGGAGGCTGGCACTCGGCTCGCGCCCGGGCTAGCTGGACCATGGAACCCCGAGGAGGGCAGATGGGTTTTAGGAGTGGGCCCGTCGCCTCTGGGGGTCCCGAAGCAGCCGGATGAGACTCGCCCCATCACACTGCCACCATTTTTGCTGACCGGATGCTGGGAAACTGCCTCCACGCACCAGATCAACAGAGCAAAACCAGTTCGAGCCCAGGTAGGCAGGCGGCTCCAAGAGGCAGGAATCACTGGGAAGTCGTCAGATGGAGGCGTGGTCGTCCCTTCCCCCCCTCCATTTTGTCAAGCCTGGTGGCCCCTGCCTCGGAGCTGCCCGCGGGCCAGCATACAGGGCCTCACGGACGGCTGGGGAGGCTGGCACTCGGCTCGCCGGGCCTAACTGACCGTGGAACCCCGAGGAGGGCAGATGGGTTTTGGGAGTGGGCCCGTCACCTCTGGGGGTCCCGGAAGCAGCCGGATGAGACTCGCCCATCACACTAGCCACCATTTTTGCTGTCCAGACGCTGGGAAACTGCCTCACAACCAGATCAACAGAGCAAAAGCCGGTCGCAGCCGCAGTGGTCCACTAAAAATAGTGAAACAGTAATGTCTTTTAATGCACTGCATTCCATGAAGAGCAGGAAAGTTTGTTGGGAAGGAGATATAAAGAGGAAAGAAATGACATACTGAACCCGCCAAGTGGTTGAGGTGCGGAGGGAGGAAGGGAGGTGGGGACATTGGTATGGGAGATGGGTTTGGGTGGAGGGTGCTTGTTGGAACACTGTAGAACCAAAAGCTCTACATGAGCATCTTTCAATTAAAAAAAAAAAAAAGGTGGAATCTACCACAAACATGTGGGAATCAGAGGTTAGGTAAGACAGAGAAGGGAACAGTGTGCTAATATTTGTCAAAAGTGATAATACCAGCCTAGAACTGAGCATTGAATATAGGAAAAAAGATATACATGATAATCTCTAAATGTATGTATTGCAATCCACAATGTGTAAGAGAAGAGAGAGAGAGAGAGAGAGAGAAGAGATAAAGAACTTGCCATAGAGGCAGGCTAGGGGAGGGGAGGGGAAGTGGGGACATTGGTGGTGGGAAATGGGCACTGGTGGAGGGATGGGTGCTGGATCACTGTATGACGGAAACCCAAACATGAACATCTTTTGTAATTGTTTATCACATGGCGGTGTGATAAAATATTTAAAAAAAAAATTGAGGGACTGGAGGTGGGTACATTGAATATCTGAAAGCCCATGGTAAGTAACTACGGAAATCATGGCACCTAAATAAAGCTATTGAGATGGTTATGTGGGGATTCGGGCAAATACCCTCTCACTACAATTAGGAGTTTGAGGTTAAGACTGAATTTTCCCAGCTATAACTGAACATTGAACATAAGCAAAGGGATAACCCCTAAATAGAAGGAGAAGGAGGAGGAAGAGGAGAAATAAGAATACCTGCCTCGGGCTAGCCACACTGTGTAAAAGAAGAGGGGAGAGAGATGCAGAGACAGAGAGAAAGAGAGGAAACGGGGCTACCTGCTATTGAGGCAGCCTGGGGGTGGACAGGAGGGGGTGGGGTACATTGGTGGTGGAAATGGGGCACTGGTGGAGGGATGGGTGCTGGAATACTGTATTACTAAGAACCAATTATAAACACCTTTGTAACTGTATGTCTCACGGTGGTATAATAAAAAAAATAAAATAAAATAATAAAAAAAAAGAATGCCTGCCTCAAAAAAGATACACATGACAACCTCGGAATGTATGTACTGTAATCCACAATGTGGAAGGGAAGGAAAAGAGAGAGAAAGAGAAAGGGAATTAAGAACCTGCCATAGAGGCAGGCTAGGGGGGGAGGGGAGAGGGAATCAGGGACATTGGTGGTGGGAAATGGGCACTGGTGGAGGGATGGGTGCTGGAACACTTTATGACCGAAACCCAAACATGAACATCTTATGAACATCTTTGTAATTGTATATCTCACGGTGGTATAATAAAATATTAAAAAAAAATGCCTGCCTCTATGGAGAGGGAGGAAGGAAAAAGGGAATCTGGAGACATTGGTGTGAAGGGCGCACTGGTGGAGGGATGGGTGCTGGAACACTGTATGACTGAAGCCAAATCATTAACAGCTTTGTAACTGTAAGTCTCCCAGTGCTATGATACTTGCCACTTGTCACTTGTCACTTGTCTTCCCGTTGTTCATCGATTTGCTCGAGCGGGCACCAGTAACATCTCCATTCATTGGGAATGAGGTCCATTATTGTTATTTTTAGCATATCGAATACAACACGGGTAGCTTGCCAGGCTCTGCCGTGGCTCTGGGTTCATCCCAGGGGATCCAGTCTTTTTCTACAGCAGACCATCAACCATGCAGGGCCCAAAGAGCAGAGTACCCTGCATTGTGGCCGCAGCAACCTCGGTGGTATAATAAGCGTTGAAAAATAAAAAATATAAAATAAAACAAAACTGATTTTTAAAAGCCCTAATAGAAATCTAGAATTTTTTATGTGATATTCAACATTTTCTGGTAGACCAAAATATGTATTATAAACCTAATATGACACAGTATTTCAAGTCTACATCATCCATCAATTCAGATATACCATTTCAATTTACTAAACGTCACCCTAATATCAAGCAAAATCCAAACAAAACCAGCACAGTACTTATTTTGGAATTAACACTTAATGGTAATTGCTCATAAATTCAGACTTGCTCCCCATTCCTTACTTTTTTGAAAAGAAGAATGTCAGAAATGCCAGACAATAAACACAAATATACTAAGCTGGGGTGAGGGCAATGCTTTTCCAGAAACTCACAGCGATTAGGTGACCAGTCAAGATCCTCCTTGGAGCAGTTTCTCATTTCTCAGCCTTTTCCCTAATCGCCCCCTTCTTCCCACCTAGTTTCCTTCCTGTGTTCCCTCCCCACCCAGTTGGACCAGTTGTCACCCCAGTCTCTTGCCATTCCCCACCTTTACAAAACCTTGGAATATCCTTTACCACCTTTTATCACCATTTACCTTTTACCCTTACCACATTTACCACCTTGTATATCCTTGGGGTCCAGACAAATGTCCTAGAGCACTCAACTCTCTCTCTCTCTCTCTCTCTCTCTCTCTCTCTCTCTCTCTTTCTCTCTCTCTCCCTCCCACCCCATCTTTCTCTCTCACTATATCCAGGTGGCAAGGAGGGTCATGTGAGTAAAAAGCAACCCTAACTGTACCCAAGATATCATGGGCAAGTGCCAGGTTCAGATATTCTGAGGTCCACAAACAATCCCAACCTGCCAGAGAAGCCCTTTCCTCAGAGACAGCAGCTGGCAGATAACCATAACCAC
Organism: Cryptotis parvus; assembly: GCA_021461705.1. NCBI lineage: Eukaryota > Metazoa > Chordata > Mammalia > Eulipotyphla > Soricidae > Cryptotis > Cryptotis parvus. The sequence continues at coordinate 3,909 of JAJIBD010015344.1, read as the reverse complement.
TTAGGAAATCAGTGTCAGTAAACAGCTGAGCATCCAACTTACAAATACCGGAGCAGGCAATATACATGACTTTAGAGTTCAGATAGCATAAAACTCAAGTGTACATTGTTATGAACCACCCAACGCAGCTAATTATATACAATTATGCTTGTTTGGATGTGTGAACTCTAGAATGATCTTGAAGTCACTACTTAATCCCAGATATCTGTGCTCTGACCTTCTTGCTTTCTGCTTATTGTGATATTAACATACCACAAGCACCAAAGCCACAAACAGAAGAAGCAAGGAGTGAATAAATAATTTCTCCTTTTCCTTCTACAGAATTCTTCCAACTCTCAAATTTCCATTTCTCTATGATGTAAATAAGACATATGAAGTGGCAAAAAAATATATTAAAAATTCATTCTAAAGTTGAACTTTGCACTGCAAAATCCTTCCTTCCATGAGGGCATCATCTACTATCACCAGCAATGCCCACACAGAAACACAGCAGGACCGCTGGGGTAAGGGAGAGTCAATAGTTTTAGAAAGAGCAGCAGAATGTACCTTTGAATGGAAGATGTAAAATTCCAAGCACAACATGGAACTCACCGTAGCAGAGAATTTACAATCTGATCTTAGAGAACCTGACACCCTACCCTTATTCAGCCTAGAAGGGAGCAGAATTAAGGGACTCGCTTCTATGGGGACGGCGGAGTTTTCGGAAATACACAACTACCATGATGACCTTCTTTCCGAGCCTCTTGCCACAAATACAGCAACTCCTTGATGCCGCCTCCCAGAGCAGGGGAAGCACTTCTACAGCGGAAGTGACCAGGCTACAAGAACACAGCCCTCTCACTCTCACTTCCCAGCGGCATCTTCACGTGTCTTCTTTCTCCTTCAGCTAACGTTTTATGTGTATCATGGCAGAAAATACGGGTTTCAGACATACACGAGCTCATGAAATTCACTGATTTTCTCAGGATAACTAGAAAAGGAAATATATAAATATAAAAAGATCTAAAAGACAGGAGACTGCTTCTTGATAACCTATGCATTATTTATATGCTTTTTAAAAAAATGCGCAATCCTAAGAAACTAAATCTACTAACCTCTACAATCAATGTGATACATGGTTTATCCAGTCTTGGCAAAAATCCTCTGGACCACCAATGGTATGTTCATCCACTCGTACATACGCAATTGTATAAAGAATCTATTATTTAGAACACCAGAAAAAAAACAATTAAAAGACTTATAGCTACCATTTAAAAAAAAAAAGAAAAAGAGCACTTTTCACATCTATGCTAAGATTTCCTAATTTGATACCCTGCTTTGCAAATTCAGAATGGAGAAAATTATAGTGATTAACAAATTGGAGAAAGAATGAGAAATGTTTATATAAAAGTTGCCATATAGACATAAAATATTTTTTAAATACTGGTAATAATTCAAACTAAAGAGTAAAAATTATTTGCTGGAGACTAAAAAAGACTCCAATACCAAAACACATTTTATCACATATGTACATAATGTATCATAAACATATGATAAATCAGAAATGTAGAAGTATCTACATTATCAAAAGAACACTGCAAGAATATCAGTGGGTAGGCACACATTATTACCACCTTACAACTGAGTGTCACTGGTTAAGAGTCATAAGCCTGGAACCTTTGCCTTCCCTCAGCACTCCTGTTGCTCGTTTCGTTGACCTCTCCTCCTAACTCTGCATACACATGCCCACCCAACAGTTATCCTGAATAATCTGTCCATTCCCAGTGACTTCCCGCATCCCCATTCACACCTGCAATGCACCAATCTAACAATTTACAAAGTTCTGAACATGCATTTTCTTTTATTCTTCTCACAACCCTGTAAAAGAGATGATATTTTCCCATTTTACAAAATGAAATAACCAACATTAGATAACAGAAGTTAACTCCTTTGCTCAAGCACATTAATGGGAAATTTAAATCATTCAAAACTGGCTCCGATTCCATCCACTAGCAGAGCTTTCAGTCACACATTTCAGCACTGGGTATCTCGAAATCCAACTAATTCATTCAACAAATAATGTATGTATTGGGCCCATGTGGCTCAGTGGGTTCAACCCCATGGGTGACAGACAAGAATAACAATGCCCATCTCCATTTTCTCCACTCCCTAAATCAGTCTAGCGCTTCACTCTGCCAGCTTTCCCCGACAATCTTTCAGGAATCATCTGAGAAAAAGTAGAGAAGGAATTGTCTCTACTTCCTCCCCTGGACTTGGCCATTAAATTCTGCCTAGTTTAGAGAATCAAGACTCATCACCTCCTTGCCAAATACACCTCCACTGTTCAAATCCCAACCCTCCATTTCTTCACTGTGGTAACTTCCAAATTAGTCTCACTGCTCTCAGGCTCTAGGATCCTTGCAAAGCTACTGCCACTTGCTAGCCTTGTAAAACAGATCTATCATGTTGCAGCCCTGCTTTGGAAGCCTCTGGTGCAGCTCTGCTGCGCGCGAAAGAAAGCCCACGCCCAAACTCGCTCCACGGGCATTCCTCCGCAGGAGGCCCCAGCCTACCTTCCTAGCCTGCTGCGGCCCACCACCACGCCCCTCCACGGAAATAATCATTTAGATCCCTTTTTGTCCACACATATTAGCCCTCATCATACAATGAGCATTTACGATCCCTATTTCATAGGAAACTGAGACTTAGGAAAATCATATAATTTGAAGATTCCAAACTTTCAAAGGGAGAAATAGCCAAGTTTCAAACACCTGATTTTAACCCTGCTCTGTAATTCAGTCACCGCATGCTATTCCAGCACATCAGACTTACTCTTTTTCTGAAAACACGTGGTATTTGGCCCTTTTGGTCACACTCAGCAATGTTCAGGCGATTTACTTCTGGTTCTGCACTCAAGAATTACTCCTGACGGTGCCTGGGTGACCATATGGAATGCCGGGGATTTAACCCAGGTAGGCTGGTGCAAGGCAAACGTCCTGCTGTACTCTGGCTCCGCCCCCCAACATTACTCAGCAGTACTCAGCAATACTGTGATGAGGGTCATCCAAAGTCAGGGTCAGAATTCGGAGCCATACAGATGGTCCGGCATGTGCTCTAGAACTATCTCCCCAGATCCTCTATATGACGTAGCTTGACATAGTTCCTTTCGCCTGGAATGTCATTCTCACTCCTTGATGTTTTCAAAGAACTATATTGGATTTTTTTTCTTTTTTGCTTTTTGGGTAACACCCAGCCGTGCTTTAGGAGTTGCTCCCTGGCTTTGCACTCAGGAATTACTCATGACGGTGCTCAGGGGACCATACGGGATGCCAGAGATTGAACCCAGGTCAGCCACGTGCAAGGCAAATGCCTGTGCTGTCACTCCAGTCCCCTGTTGGGTATTGTTATGCCTTGCTTCTGATCAGTTTGTTGTATTTATCTATATATCTCTCTCTAAATGAATAAGGTCTATAAATACAGGACCACTAAGTCACTCAATAGATAAAGTCTGCTTAATTAACTGGGAAACGCGTAGGAAAACTTAGTTTTATAAATGCCAAGTATCCCACCTACACAGCAGAGCCTGGCAAGCCTCCCGTGTCGTATTTGATATGCCAAAAACCAGTAACAATTATAGACCCCATTCCCATGACCTGAAGGGAAAGGTTTGAGGCTCTTCATGTTCCTGGGCGGGAGCAGATGCCCTTGGGCTACAGTAGCATGTGACAGGGTATATGGAGAAGTTACTGGTGCCTGCTGGAGCAAATCGATGAACAACGGGAAGACAAGTAATACAAATGATCATGGTAGTCACCGGCCAGGGCTGAAACCAGAGTATCTTCTGAACAGGTCAAGTGCCCAGTCCTAACTACTCTCCCCAGCAATTGCAATTATTAAATATGACAGTTTAGGGACCAGGGGAGATGGTTC
>JAJIBD010015343.1:0-33032 GCA_021461705.1 Cryptotis parvus | reverse complement strand
CATGACCTAATATAATGGTTTGAGGTTCTTTATGTTCCTGGAGCAAGCGGATGCCTTTGGGGTTCTACTAGCATGAGACAGGACACATGGAGATATTACTGGTGCCTGCTCTAGCAAATAGATGATCAACGGGAAGATAGTGATAGTGAATGTTAATAGACTAAAAAGAGAAAAGTTAACAAAATTTGGTGTCTTTTTTGATTAAAAAATGCTACAAAATGAGGATAGAGGCAACATACCTCAATGCAGAAAGGATCAATTATAACAAGCCTACATCATAGGTTGCATCATATTAGTGATAAACTAAAAGCATTTTAAGATCAACCACAAGATACAGATGTCCATTTAGCACTATAATTCAAAATAATATTGGATATCTTAGCCACAACATGTGATCAAGAAAATTAATAAATGACTCCAAGCATAAAAATTAGTAACATATTTGGATATATGTTTAACTCTTAAAACTCCATTGAAATATTAGAAAAGACCAATACAGTAAAGCTGCAGGCAATAAAATAAATAGATGAAAACTGTAACATTTCTTTTCAAGTTTGAGAATTAGAGGAGAAATATATCAAGGAAACCATGCCACATACATATAACCAGATAGGAACAAGTCTCAGGGAATGAATTTAACAAAAAAAAAAATGAAAAATAAACATTTTTCTCTCTAATGTTATTTATTTATTTAATGTTTTAATTATACCACCTTGAGATATACAATTGAAAAGATGTTAACATTTGGGTTTCATCATACAGTGTTCCAGCACCCATCCCTCCACCAGTGTCCATTTCCCTCCCACCACCAATGTCCCCTGATACCCTCCACCCCTCCCTCAGCCTGCCTTTATGGCAGGCACTTTGTCTTCTCTCTCTCTCTCTCTCTCTCTCTCTCTCTCTCTCTCTCTCTGTTCCTTCTCTTACACACTGTGGCTTGCAATACATACATTTAGAGGTTGAAATAAGAATATTTATAATGATAAGTTAAACATATAAAACATGATACTGGGAATGGAACGGTAACCTAGGGTATGACTTGGGAGAATTAGCAAGGTCTAATTGACCATAATTCTAAAGCAATATATAGGTACAATGCTATATCTATCAAAATTCCAAAGATAATTTTCAAGGAATTAGAGAAAATACGAATAAAATTTGTATAGTCTCACAAGTGAATCCAAATATCCAAAGCAATTCTTAGGGGTGGAATAAATGAAGACATACATTTTTTGCTTCATACAATGCTACAAAGCTATAGAAATTAAATCAGACCCAGAAATAAATAAGAGAAACGAGAGGCAAAAACACCTACTGAATATTTTAAGTTTTCCAGAAGTATGAATTATGGACTGAGTCAATATCTAGGCACTCACAATTTAGAGAAAAGGACACATATATAAAAGCTGAGTGAAACTGGGGTCTCTTCCTGCTTGTTCACTTTAAAAGGGTGGCTATTTAGAGGATCACTGAGTGATTTGTTTCCTCCTTTCTTCCCTTTCTGAAATTTGAGTCCATGGTAAGTCAAACAAGTTTGAGAACTTCAGTAGACTGTTACATTCAGATTTGATTTTACAACCTACAAAATTAGACTTAATAGAGTTTCCTTGGATGTGAACAGAAGACATGAGAGGCTGTATTAGAAACGAAGACTGTTCAAATCATCAGTAGAAGCTGAGAAAGTCACTGCTTTTCTGTCAAAAAAGAAAAAAATCTTGTAGACAGAGGGATATTACAGGGGTTTAGGGCCATCCCTGGCACTACATATGGTCCTCCAAGCCATGCCTGTAATGATCCTTGAGCACAGAGCCAAGAGTAAGCCCTGAGCACTTGTTGGGTGTGGCCCAACTTCCCCTCCCCAAATTAAAAAAAAAAATTAAGTGAAGAAAAATATCAACTCCTGCTTTTTATGAAGTGCAGCTTCATCTCAAATTGCCAGTTACCAGCTGAACACACATGGGAAATTGCCAAGTGAGTAACAAAGTCTTGTGTTCTAAGCAAGCCAAACAAGACATGGAAGAAATCAGGAAGTTTAAGTAGAACTGTCTCTTCTATAATAGTTAGGAAATTAAATGATCAATACAGGTGCCAGCAGCACCGAAGCTTGGAGATCAGAAGTAATGGACTCTCACAATTTAAATGGAGAATCGATGGTAATGTCAAGTACCCCTTCCCCCAAATAAGACTGTTTCCTGCATATAGTAAACTGTCATTACTGATGTACTCTATATTCAGAAATGAGTTGCTCACAAGGGGAAAAGGGGTAGGAGTAGGAGTAACTGGAAAGTTTAATCATTGTGATGAGATTGAGTAACAACACTGAGAAATGCAAGGGAAATCTATCATTCTGAAATTTCATCTGGAACATTAGAAACAAAAGTTTGGTGATGCTTAAGGGAATTGAAACATCTCCACCCAGACATTTCTACATAGTTTCTATTAAAAAATCTCTCCTGAGCACAATAGAAACATTGAGAACTGTGCCAGTGCTTTGTGTGTGTGTGTGTGTGTGTGTGTGTGTGTGTGTGTGTGTGTGTGTGTGTGTTTCAATTAGCTAGATAATGGTTGAGAGAAATGTGGACATTTAAACCCTTTATGCTTTCATCAGATAAAAATTGGTGTCATGTAAGTCATTTTTCATCAGCATGAAACTAAGTAAATAAGTGGCAGACCAGTTCCCGCTCCACGCCCATGTCTGCTTGGCTCAATTCCCTCTGTTAGTTTCAGAGCCTGATCAAGGTTTCAGCCTATAGTGACCTTTTGTACCGAAGCTCCACTGATTTGTGCAGGAAATTGGGTTTCCTCCACTTGATTCAGAGGACACTGTACATGACCTTAGACTATTTTCTGATCCCATTGTGAGGCTAACACCAACATAGCAGTAACATTTCCCAGAACTAAAGTAGTTGACATCAGGTGGACACAAGAAATTATGAAGCAGGCTGTGTCTTCCTGCGTTGGGAAGGAAAAAGATGCATAACTTAGTATTGCCTTCCTAAGCTGCATAACTTTATAGAAAATGTAAATTTAGAAAGTGAAAATCATTAACTAGTACAAAATTATGACTCAATGTGTAAAAGACATCCAAGTAAATATGTGAAAATTGATTTTAAACCAATAACTGTAATCGGGTTTCATTCATAGCATATATGGAAATTAGTCAAGAACATTTTTTGTCTTTATTTCTATGGTTCTCTTGGAGATTTCAGAATTCATTTGCTTGATTTTTAAAAATCAAAATCCCATTTTAGTAGAAAAATATGTTTCTAAATATAAATAGAAGAGAAAAAAGCTTTGGGAAATTTTGGTGTCACTTAGTTTGAAGAGCTCTTCTCTAATCCCTACAATTACCTCTGTCATTATATTTTATATAATTACCTCAATTCCTAGTTCACAGTCTGACCTGGTTTACCAAACACCTGAATGTTGTTTTCTTCAATGATTTTCAAGTAATTTTGCAAAGAGCAGCGACACATTCGTGCTCTAAAAGAGGAAGGCTTTATTTCAAAAGAGGAAACTCACTATACTATTAATGGATTTTTGTAGGGCTGTCTTCTAGGGAAGGAAATTTTCTCCTAGATCTATAAAGCATTTAATAAAATCTGCTCTGCATAAATTTGTCTCTGGTCCATTTCACCAAACAGAGGATCTCTATGCCTAAACTCAGAATAGATCCTTGACTTAGCCCTATTTATGGACAATGCTAAATAGCCAATGAAAAAATTTCCTATTCCAGCAGTTTGATCAGCTGTTATGCCTGATACCAAACATCCAGGCACTATTTGAGAACACATGGACATTTGATTGAATTTTTTCATCTGTCATCTGGTTATTTGGCACGCAAATATAGCCCGCCTTTAGAAATCACAGAAGGAACTCATTCTCTAGGCATTTCATGTAATTTTCCCTACAATGTTTTCTTTCTGTTCTAAAAGAAAGTTCTACTGTCCACTTCTAGAGGCAGCAACATGAAAATCTGTAAAATAGGAAACTCAAATATGTATGCATCTGTTTTGATCTTGGTGGAAAGCCCATGTAGGTCAGGAGCTATTGTTGTTCCCTTGACTGACAAGTCACGGGAGATTAGGGTCAGGCTGTGATAGTTTCAAATCGCAGAGGCTTAAAAAACCAAAACTTATATGTCTTTTATGTCACATGTCCATGGGAATAGGGAGGCAATAGGAGTGTTGTGTATGTGTGTGTCTGTGTGTGTGTGTGTGTGTGAGAGAGAGAGAGAGAGTGAGAGAGAGAGACAGAGTGTGTGAGAGTTTGTTTGGGAGGAGAGGCACAGGGAGAACTGGAGAGGCTCTGTTCATAAGTCTCTAGGAACCCATACTCACCATCTCAGTAGGCATTTCTACATTGGCCTCATACGGAAGAATAGAACTGGTGAGTCCTTTCTTGGCATTTTGCAAAATAACAGGTTGGAAAGGATCCTGGTCTATTAGTCAGAACCAGTTGCATGGACACACTAAACTTCAAACATTCAGGGAAAGTACAGTCCCCCTACATGTCCCCTGGAAGGATAATGGAACCAATTATTAGTGAGAAGTGAATCAGTATCTGTCACATCTGTTCAGACTTGAGCTAAAATTTTCCCCAACATCAGAGCAATCATTCAAAATTCTGACTTAAAGTGAAATCTAAAATGAGCTCACTTATGTCTTTGAATTGGCCTCTGTTTCCTGTAGAAACAACGTTTATCACTGTGTTTGAAAATCCAGATCAGGCCATATCAGCTGATCAGGCCACAGTATGACTGAAAGTTAGCGTTCTCTTACCACCAAACTGACACAAAACACAGAATAGGAAGGTTTTGGCATGTTCTGACCTTGGAGTTCTATTTACTACATTATACTGTCTCCACTTAGCCTTCTCAGTCAGGGCAACTTCTATTTAAAACAAAGAATTTGACCCTCCACAGCAATAATTGGCTGATAGAAATATTTAGGTTGGGCCGGAGGGATAGCCCAGCGGGTAGGGCGTTTGCCTTGCATGCGGCCTGCCCATGCCTGCCCGGGTTCTATCCCTGGCATCCCATATGGTCCCCCAAGCACCGCCAGGCGTAATTCCTGAGTGCAGAGCCAGGAGAAACCCCTGAGCATTGCCGGGTGTGACCCAAAAAAGCAAAAAAAAAAAAATATATATATATATATATATATATATATATATGTATGTATGTATATATTTAGGTAATGTCTGAGAGCTATAAGAAAGAAAGAAAAGTTGTTTACCACACAATTCAATCAACGCAAAGTTTCAGTTGCATATGGTACACTGCACACTGTAATAGACTCTCAACAAAACCTTATTATGGCAATTTTTAATGTGTTACTTTTTAAAAATTACCATTAATATGATTGACACATAAAGAAGTATATAGATTAATGTTTATAACTGAGTTTGGAAATAAATATGAATTCATGTAGGAGTATTTGGAGTTAGTTATTCGAAGTTGATATGTAAAAGAATAGGCAAATGTAAGTATTTTTATATCAAATGTTGCCTCTTGAGAAAAAACACCTACAGGTACACTTCTATGTATTCCCCACACTCTTACAGTCTATTGACAATTGTGCATGAATATAATCATCACTTATCACTGAGCAAATGCTGCATCTGGTATAACATACTGGTTGGACCTCTTTTATTCCAAGATGCACCAGGCCCATGTTTTTATTTTTATGTTTGTGTTTGGTTTGGGGACCACACCTGGACCATATGGGTGCTGGAGATTGAACCTCCACCTGCTGCATAAAAGACAAGTGTTTTGCCTGCTGTACTATGGCTCTCATCTCTGATCCCATGATTTTAAAGGGACTGGACTTGTCAAAGCTGCTTCTCCTGAGAATTCTAATTTTACAGACCAGATGAGGGGTGACAATAAGGACTCCTCCTTTTCTGACTCTTCTGTCCAATTCAATTTTTAGTGTCTATTATTGCCTGTCCAAGATAAAGACCTATAGATGAATCTCAAATTAGACATTCTGAGTCCAGTAAAGAACAGCAACTTGAGTGAGGCTTCTTCTGTAGAGTTGCCAAGCAACCATGTGCAAGATGGTAATGATTTGATTGCAGGAGAAAAAACAAAAACAGCAGATGAAGGAAGATTGATCCTGTGAAAGCAAGCACTTAGGCACCATTAGTAGCCATATATCAGTATATCTAAGAGTCTTACTACATAGAGACTTTACCAGTATCACACCCAATAAGAGTCTGAGGACATTCACCCTATCCCATCAAAACCCAAAGAAAAGAAAGAAAGAAAATACTTTATAATTTAGCTTCTCCTTTAAGGCACAAAAATGATCTAATTGTAAATTCAAACAATAGAGAAACAAATCTACTTGTCTCCTGGCAAAACATTACCATTTAAGAACCTGTTCCTTGCTTTTTTATTCTTATCTTCAGAGATAATCACTGTTTAAATGTGGGATAGAATTAGCATTCATATGCATAAGCAAACATGCATTTGTTTTGATAAAATATAAATTGTAACTTGTACTTTTATAGCCCACTTTTTAAAATATATAGTGTTATTTTTAGTCATTCTATAACTTCTTAAAACAAATTCAATAGCTATACAAATTAAATTTAAAAACCCATAATTTAAAATATTTCCTTTAGGGTCTTTCATTTGCTCTGCATGTATATTTATACTGACTTTTGTGATGAGTTGGTAATTATTTGTTATGTAGCCAAATGTAAATTCTTGTATTTATTTTTGGTCACCTTGAGGTTGTCATTCCTCAGCAGTAACTGTGGAGTAGGCCATAGCTTTACATAGATAGATCCCTTTCACAAAGGTTTCTTTCCTTTTTTTTCTCTTTTTTGGGACACACCTGGAGATGCTTAGGGGTTACTCCTGGCTCTTTGCTCAGAAATTATCCCGCGGTGCTCAGCATATGGAATGCCAGGGGATCGAACCCAGGTCGGCCTCGTGCAAGACAAACGCCCTAACCGCTGTGCTATTGCTTCAGCTCCTGGTTTCTTTCTGTTTGTTTGTTTTGCCCTTTTGGGTCACACCCAACAATGCTCGGGGGTTACTCCAGACTCTACATTCAGAAATTACTCCTGACTGTGTTTGAAGAACCATATGGGATGCTGTTGGCGGCTATTTGCAAGGCAAACACCCTACCCTCTGTACTATCGCTCCAGCTCCTTAGCAGAACATTTCTATCCTCACCTAATAGCGACTCCTTCAAAAAAAATTCCCACAGTTGTTTTGTTTTTAATTTTCATAAGTCCTTTTATTTTGTTTTTTCTTTCCGGTTTTTGAAGTCATACCCAGCAATACTCAGGGGTTACTGCTGGCTCTGAGCTCAGAAATTACTCCTGGCTGTGCTCTGGTATTCGTATGGGGTACTGGGATCGAAACTGGATTGGCTGCGTTCAAGGCAAACACCCTACCCGTATGGACTATCGCTCCGGCCCCCTCATAACTCCTTTTAGTCAGAGTCCAAGGCTGAACTCTCCATCAGTCTTTTAAACACGTAGTTACCAGGTGATTTTGGACTACTGGTTCATTTTTTCAGAATTGGGGGCAGAGGTGGGAATTGCAGAATCAAAAGTATCTATGTCCCAAGAAACTGCCTTGCCTCTGAGTGAATAACACCTGATGGTGTTATTTGCTTTCTGGAAGTATAATGTCATTGAAACTAGAAACAGGTATGGTTTGACTGTGGCTACAAATAAATCAAGGTATAGGGGGTACAAAGATGGGACGAGTACACGGAGACATGGAGTGCACAGCATCTGAATATAGGACAGATATCTTACAGCCGTATAACTCAAAGGTATAACTCTGTATTTCCCTTTAAATAAGATGATACTAAATAATAGCACATGGTGAAGTGTTTGTTTGGAATTTAGCACCCTTTTAGTTTAGGGGTGATATCTTTATCTGTGAGTCCTAATCTGGCCTATTTGCAACAAGACAATTCCACATTCCCATTGCTAGGCAAGAAATGGTCAATGTTATGTGTCAACCGGCCAGCAGCCTGCTCCCTTGGTGCTAAAAGTAATAGGAGGCAGGAACACGCTTTTGTCAGTCTGTACTTCAAGGATTTTAATGGGCAGCAAGGAGCTGCTTTGTGAGCAGTGATGAATCTGCTACTGAAAAGTAAATCAGAACTGGAAGTAGGGCATGTCCTTTCCCACTGGCCTGACACTGAATAACTTGGAGGGACACCCGGGAGGCAATAATGAGTCTTTTGTGATGTAAACTGGTAACTACTCAAGGCTGTAAGGCCTGAAGTTTGAAATTATACATCACAAGGTTTATGAAAGCTTAAAAATCAATTCAATAATTAAGGTGTTGACTATTTTGTCAATCAATTTACTGAGAGATTTTTTGTGTGTGTAGGTTTTTCTATTTTTTTTTTTTTGGATTGGGAAATAAAATGAGGAGAAGACAATGAAATCCCAACGGGCATCAATTATTAAATAATATCATGAGAGCATTGATTATTCTGACTTCCAGTTCATATAAAAACTGGACTAAAATTCTTATTTTTAGTGTACAAATTGTTGTTTAAGGTCTTTCATTTATACTTTAATTAGAAAACGTTGGCACAGAATTCAAAGACTTGGTTACAGCCCTTATTCCATCACTTTTTATTTTTCTTAAAAAATGGGAGTGACAGTACAGAGCTTAGGGCACTTGTCTGCACACAGATGACCCAGCATTATCAGGTGTGCCCTAAAAAAATAAAACCGAAAACAAAAAATGGGAAATAGGTAATGAACGTATATTATTTACAATCCACAGAAGATGAAGACTTGATGTGCCATGTGCACAGCTATATTTCTAAGACCTTGAGCGGCATAAAGTTGGTCTCAATAAATAACAATTAAATGCTACTTTCCTAATTTTATCACATTGTTTCAAATTTCTAAGCAAAACAAAGAAACCCTTCTTCAAAGGCTCTGATAACCACCATACCAGTCTCCTTTGCAGTGTTACATGTTTATGGTCAGTCACCAATTCATCCATATAGCTTAAAGGAAGCAAAGGAAAATAACTAAAAAGTTGTGGGCCTGTTTGTCACTATTCCATTGAAATTAGGCATTCAGACTCCTTTGTAGAGCAGGTTTCGTTTCAAAGCAAAACTGAAAGGGCCAGGGACATAGTGCTCCCATACGGCAATATGCTTCCCCATTACTACCATAGACCATGACAGCAGTGCATTCGTTAAAATTATAAAACTTTATTATTACATGATGCCAACAATTGAAATTAGGGTTAACACTTGATATTGTGCATCTAATGGACTTGAACAAAGTAGCATAGCACAAATCCATCACTGTAGCATCATACAGACTAGTTTTACCACACTACAAGCCTTTGTACTGAACCTGCTTATCTCTCTCTCCTACCTCTCAACTCCTCCATAATCCTGTATTTTAAAAATAATATCATTGTAATCATACAGTATTTAGCATTTTCAGAATGACTTTTCATTTTTAATATCCATTTCAGTTTTTGCCATGTCATTTTATGGCTTGATTGTATATTTCTTTGTAGAGCTCAATGATATTTCATATCAGAATGCACCACATGTATTTTATTTAAACATCTACTGCTGAAAGACATCAACAATGTATGCACTAAGTTTTTATAATTATGAGTAAAATTGCTAAAGATATCCTACACAAGGTTTGGTTTGATCATATGTGTTTGTTTGCTTTAAGTAAATACCAAAGAGTATAGTTTTCAGAGTGCACAACTAGAATATGTATATGGTGTAAAGAACTATGGTCTTCCAAAATTAATACAGCATTTAGAATTCCCAATAAAAAATGAGAAAATGCATAGTTGCTGAATATTCTTTGCCAACATTTGCTGTTGGCAGTGTAGGGGGTTGTAGGCTAGTGGGTGCACAGTGGGAGCTCATTGTTGCTTTAATTTGTATTTCCTTGATGACATATGAGGTTAAACATCTTTTGTGTGCCCTCTGCATATGTTTTAGTCAGGTGGCCATTAAGATTTTGACCCTTAAAAATTAAAACTAAAAAATTGTAAGCCTTGTTTTTATTTAATTTTTTAGAATCATTTATACATTTCACATATTAGTTCTTTATATACAATATGTCTTTTATATTTTCTTAGAGTCTGTGGTAACTATTTTCACTCTCTAAAAAATTTTTTGAATACCAGAACTATATTTTAACAAGTCTTTCTTTCTTTCTTTCTTTCTTTCTTTCTTTCTTTCTTTCTTTCTTTCTTTCTTTCTTTCTTTCTTTCTTTTCTTTCTTTCTTTCTTTCTTTCTTTCTTTCTTTCTTTTCTTTCTTTCTTTCTTTCTTTTCTTTCTTTCCTTCTTTCCTTCTTTTCTTTCTTTCTTTCTTTCTTCTTTCTTTCTTTCTTTCTTTCTTTCTTTCTTTCTTTCTTTCTTTCTTTCTTTCTTTCTTTCTTTCTTTCTTTCTTTCTTTCTTTTCTTTCTTCTTTCTTTCTTTCTTTCCTTCCTTCCTTCCTTCCTTCCTTCCTTCCTTCCCTCCCTCCCTCCCCCTCCTCCCTCCCTCCCTCCCTCCCCCCTCCCCTCCCTCCCTCCCTCCCTCCCTCCCTCTCCCTTCCTTCCTTCCTTCCTTCCTTCCTTCCTTCCTTCCTTCCTTCCTTCCTTCCTTCCTTCCTTCTTTCTTTCTTTCTTTCTTTCTTTCTTTCCTGTGGGCATCATTGGTTTACAATAGTATGGATACTCACAGGTAAAGTTTCTACCGCTAAGTATGAGTAGTGGTCAACACTCAAGCCACCAAAATACCATTGATAGGACCTCTCTGCTCATCTCTCCACTTCTCCCTCTTTAGCTCTGTTAATTCCCAATAGCATCACCAAGACTATGAGTTAGTTTTGTCACTTGTTGCCACTTTGTTTTAGTTATACCTTCCATGTGTGACTTAAACCAATCTATAATTGACTTCTACTTCTTTACTTATTACAACTAGCATAATTACCTCAAATTGCATTCATTTCTTTCCCCAAAAAAAGTACATTTAATCATTTTTGTTTACATATTTTCATTCATTCATTCATTCATTCATTTATTGCTTTTTGGGTCACACTCAGCGATGCTCAGGAGTTACTCCTGATTTTGCACTCAGGAATTACTCCTCTAGGTGCTCAGGGACCATATGGGATGCCAGGGACCAAACCCAGGTACGCTGCATGCAAGGCAAACGCCCTATCTGCTGTACTATCACTCTGGTCCCTGTTTACATACTTTTTAATAGGAGCCATACCTGGCAGTGTTCAGCCTGGACTAGCTGTGCAAGCCTGATAACTCAATGATTGGGTCTATATCTTCTCATGGGATATTAGACTTACACATGGCAGTGCTGAAAGAGGTACCAAAGATGCTAAGAGGATAACAATGCCAAGAATCAAACTCAATCTCAGGACATTACCCAGCATAGTTATGTGTCCTACCTCTTGAACTCTTTTCCTGGCTACTTCATCTTTTAGTGGCAGAGTAATAATATTACAAGCGTATGTGTGGTAGATTTTTATCTACTCATCTGTTGATGGACTTATTAGTATCCATGTTTTGGCTATTGTGAGTAATACTGATAGAAAATAAGAGTGCAATATCCTCTTGGATTGGTGTTTTCATATCTTTCACAAAAATGCTGAGGAGTGGTACCAGTAAATCATATGGAATTTTCATGTTTATTTTGTTAATAAATCCTAATACTGATTTCCATTAATGGCTATTCAATATATGTTCCCTCCAACAATGTGCCAGAGTTTCCTTTTCTCCAAATCTTTCTCAATACACATTTCCAATGTTTTTGATCTAGGCTATTCTCACTAGGGTGAAGTGATTTTTTACTGTGGTTATGATTTATATTTCTCTAATAAGTGAGTTTTTTTTCCACATGTCTATAGATCATCTGTAAGTCCTTTTGAAGTAGTGTCTATTTTTCACCTTTGAACTTCCTTCATTGAGTTACTTGGTTTTTATTGTTGAGTTGTGGGAGTTCTCTCTGGTTTCTTGATGTTAACCCCTTGTGAAACGATGCACAAATACATTTTTAATTGCTACCTGATTTTTTGTTTCTGTAATAGTTTCTTTTCTATGTAAAAAGCTTTTTGATTTGATGTACCCTCATTTGATTATTCTTGTTTTTGTTTCATTCACCACTAGAAATTGATATCTAATTTGAGACATCTCTGATACTAAGGTCCCAAGTATATGAGGTTGTGAGATGTATATTTTCTTCTGTGTATTTTTAATTTGCGACACTATATCTTATATTTTTGTATGGGGCCATTATTTTTGCCACACATAGCTACACTCAGAGCTTATTCCTGGCTATGTGCCTTGGAAACACTCCTTGCCATGCTCATGGAACCATATGCTATGCTGGAGATCAAATTGGGTTTGACTGTATGCACGGCAATTTCCTTACCCCCCTATTATCTTTATAGCCCTGTTATCTACGTTATTGAGACATATTTGTTGCTGTATGAGCCAAACATAATTTTTATGTCAATCTGATTATGGATGTGGTTTGGCACAAGAGTAGATTCCTTTTATGAATGAGCCCCTAGTTCCATCTCTGTATATAAAACTAATAATCAAGTTTTATCTTTATTAAAGTAACAACTAGTTTTCCCAACACCACTTTTATTTTTTATAAGGATTTTATTATACCACCATGAGATATACAATTACAAAGATGTTCATATTTAGGTTTTGGTTATACAGTGTTCCAGCACCCATCCCTCCACCAGTGCCCATCTCCCACCACCAATGTCCCCAGTTCCCTCCCCCCTACCCCAGTCCACCTCCATGGCAGGTTCTTTATTTCTTTCCCTTTCTCTCTATCTCTTTCTCTTTCCTTCCCTTCCAGATTGCGGATTACAGAACATACATTGGAGGGTTGTCATGTGTATCTTTTGCATGTATTTAATGCTCAGTTCTAGGTTAGTATTAGTACTTTCTACAATTGTTAGCACACTGTTTCATTTTCTGTCTTACCTAGCCTCTGATTCCCACACTTTGTGATAATTTCCACCTTTAACAAAAAAATGTGAATTTAATTTTATGTTCCCTTGCTTTTACTATTTTTACTCAGTTGTAGACTTTTCCTGTGTTCCTACACAGTTTAACTTTCAGTGGCATTTCTAATCAAAACAAATTTAACCTAGGAAATATTCTCAAAACTCTTTCATTCTTGGGATTTCACTCTACAGTCTAAAACAAAAAAGATAAATAAATAAGAGCAAATTCTAACTCATTTAGACAAATAAGCTTTAAGACACAAACTTTCTTAAATATTTTCACTGAACATAAATTAGATCGTGCAGTAATTAATTAACAAAAAGACAGCAGTACAAAATTAATGATACCTATTGAACTAGATAAATTAAAGTGAGAGGAGATATCTGCAACTTTCTCAGCAGCTCAATGACACAATAATAAGATAAACATTTCTAGAAAATTTATCCTTGACTCTTCCAAATGAATTATCATTCAGTATTTTTTACTTTCTGGATCTCACCTGATGTACAAAAATTAAAGGTATGCATTAAATCAATAATTAGTAATCAATCAAAACTTCATTTAAGGAACCATGATTTAAAATACCGTTAATCTGGTGCCCGAAAGATAGCACAGAGGTAGGACATTTGCCTTGCAAGCGGCTGACCCGGGTTCGATTCCCACCATCCCATATGGTCCCACAGGCACTGCCAGGAGTAATTCCTGAGCAAAGAGCCAGGAGTAACCCCTGAGCGTCACTGGATGTGACCCAAAAAAGCAAAAAAAAATAGTAAAATACTGTTAATCATAGTTTTATGCATATAACATACCAACATTATAATAAAAGTAATAAGTATACTAATTTAAGACAGGCAATTGATGTATATAATTCCTTATACTATACAAAATTAACTACTAATAAGTAAAATATCAAACTGCAAAATGAAATACATGGATAACACTTGTATGGCTTCACTTGTCTTCCCGTTGTTCATTTGCTTGAGCGGGCACCAGTAAGATCTCCATACGTCCTGTCACATGCTAATGTAGCCCAAGGGCGTCTTCTCACTCAGGAACATAAAGAACCTCAAACCATTCCATCAGGTCATGGGAATGAGTTCTATAATTGTTACTGGTATTTGGCATATCAAATATGACACAGGTAGCTTGCCAGGCTCTACCGTGTGGGTGAGATACCCTCGTGAGTCGCCTCCTCATCTTGTACATTTATTGATGAACTGCTCGGCTACTTTGCATAGGCTTGTGATCAGCTCTTCTGTTGGAGGGAGCTCTGACGAGCTGGGGAGTCCAGATGTGGAAAATGGCGACTTCCTCTGGCTTCTTGCGAGGCTCTGCTGGGGTCGCAGGCCAGGGCTAGAACCCAGCCATCCCTCCCAGGCAACTCATGATCAGCTGGGCACAGGGAGAGCTGGTAGCAGCTCTGCCCCATGTATGTGAGTCTCTGGATCAGGTATACCTGGGCTGGGCTTGAATAAGATGCTGTAGGGTGGGTCTCTGAGGAGCCAGGCTTGTGATCATCTCCTCTGCTGGGTGGAGCTCTGACAAGCTAGGAGTCTGGACATGGAAAATGGATACCAAGCATAGAAAAAATATTTTTATGCTGATAAATACACAGAGAAAAATGATTGAAAATAGAATTTATTAAACATAATAAATTTTCATTAAAAAAGTACTTAGAATTTGGAAAGAAGGCTGGGAAGCATATATATATGTATATTAGTGTTATACCTGTCAGTGCATCATAAAGCTATATGTCCACTTTCCTTCAGACCCCTTTTGCTTCCCTGTTGTAAGTAAATTACAACAGGGAAACGAATGCATAAAGTCACATAAATACTCACCCAAGTATATTCTTATTGGTTTTATGGTAACAGTGAAAAAGTCAAAGAATAAGGATGAACTGTGGTATCCTCCTACAATAAAGTGGTGTTTAATAAAGAAAATAACAAGTTATAAATACATGAAAAATCATAAATAAATCCCCAAAGTATTATATTGTATAATATAGTAGAGGCATGTGCTATCTATGTGTATGTCTAGTCTTGTATCACTTGTCTTCCCATTGTTCATCGATTTGCTCGAGCAGGCAGTGGTAATGTCTCCATTCATTGGAAATGAGGTCCACTATAACTGTTTTTGACATAACAAATACACCACAGGTAGCTTGTCAGGCTCTGCCATGGCTCTGGCTTCATCCCAGGGGGCCCAGTCTTTTTCTATGTCAGACCACCCAGGGCCCATGGGGCAGAACCCTGGGTGTATACAAGCTTGTCTCCTGTCTGCCACCTGTCAACTGCAGTCAAACCTGCAACACCTCAAGGGGCAGATCTATGTGTATATACACAGAATATATATCTTCTATATAATAGAAACAAAATGTCTACACTCCAGGGCTCTGCCCTGTGGGCCCTGGATGGTTGATGGTCTGACATAGACAAAGTAT
This sequence comes from Cryptotis parvus, assembly GCA_021461705.1. Lineage (NCBI taxonomy): Eukaryota > Metazoa > Chordata > Mammalia > Eulipotyphla > Soricidae > Cryptotis > Cryptotis parvus. The sequence continues at coordinate 17,587 of JAJIBD010015343.1, read as the reverse complement.
GGTTCCCCTGGGATGAACACAGAGCCACAGCAGAGCCTGGCAAGCTACCTGTGGTGTATTCAATATGCCAAAAACAGTAACAATAATGGTCTTCATTCCTGACAAATGGAGATGTTACTGGTGCCTGCTCGAAGCAACTCAATGAACAATGGGAAGACAAGTGACAAGTGATGTAAAATAATTAAAAATAATCAAAATAATTCAGCCTGACACTTTTTGTATTCCTGATCTGCAAGAATAGGAAAAATAAATCTATGGTGATGAAAGTGAGACTAGTTCTTACCTGTGAATTGGGGATAAACTGGCAAGAGAATTGATAGCATAGAAGCAGAGGTGATTTTCTAGAGTGATATATTTTGTATCTTGAGTTGAAGAGTTATTCAACTCAAGTCAATACACAGCTCTCTCACATTCAAAAAGTTTGTCTCACATCTCTTTCCTTTTACAGCAGACCTATATCACTACCTGTTATTTGCAAGCTGAAGGAAATTAGAACAGTACTACTGCATTTATGACCAAAGTCATAAAGTAAAATGTGTTCTGCTCAGTGAGAGAGACTATGCCAAGGAAATACTTTGCACTGTCTGTATATGTATCCTGCTGTTGGAGGACAGGTTTAGCTATTCTGGGAGCTTTGTTTTTTTGCCCACTCCCAGCTTAATCTTATTTAAGCCAAGGTTCATTCTAATGAGACCTCTCTTCTATGTAAACACTGCTAGAGGGTGTGGCAGTTACAGAAGTCACCTTGACTCTGAATAACTTCTGACTTATACATCTACTAAGACTTCTATGTTTTCTAGATTGGGCACAGCTCCTCTTTATACCCACTGCACCCAGCGTGGGACAGTTAGGAATTTACCAGGAGACTACCACCCTGGCTACGCTGAGACTATAGGAAGACTATAGGAAGGATCATACTAGTTTGCTCTAAGCAGGTGAGTGTGACCCTTTCAGTACACGAGAACAAGATACTCAGTATCACCCTGGTGCAGATAATAATAAGAAGGACCTTGTGGGTACCATCTACATTACATAAAGCTCATGAAGTTAAGATGAATTACTTTATACCAGCCCTCTCTCTCTCTCTCCAGTGTTTTACATAAGAGATAATCTTGGTAGAAAGGATTAGACCTTAGCATAACCTTTGTTTATACCTGCAATAGGGTGTGGCACTACACTCTGTTTAGAGTTCTTTGTTGACATGCCCCTCATGGTTGGATTACTTTGGTGTATATAAGGCGCTGACTTGAGGCCCCTTCACTTTTGCCTTTTGGCCTTTTTAGCTTTCGGCTTTTGGCTCCTCAGCCTTGCAGCTTTTGGCTTTTGGCTTTTTGCTCTTTGGCCTTTTGCTCCTTCTGGGTAGGACTCAGCTCAGGTGAGATCCTCTCTCTTTTGGTGGGAGACTTAGGCTCTTTTGTATGGTCTAAGTTCGGACCAGAGCTAAAGTTTGTTCATTATATTGGAGTGCTGTGGAAGAGCTTTTGTACTATTAAAAGCCATTTTTGGAACTGCACCGGACTCGTGAGCTTTCATCTGTTCTCCCGGCATCCTCAGAGGTAGAAGAAAACTTCTGCCCTGACACTGTCGGGGACCCTGGCAGAGTTCCCCAACATCCTGCCATTCCTGCTTTTACACTATGGGTGTTATTTTAGAATTTATGCGTCATTTGATATGATATGATATATTGTTTTGAAGACCTTGGAATAAAGATTTTTTCTAATAAATTCATGATAATTGTTTCATTGCTTCAAGGATTAGTTGAATTAAAAGAGGTTTCATAGCTATTTTCGGTAGCAGAGAATTCTGTATATAAAAATAATACATATAAATTTTAACTGCATATTTAAACATGTATATTATATACTTCATTATATACAGACAATGGGAGAGAAGGCTGCAAAGTTTAAGAAGTTAACTCCCAGAAAGACCACCAATTGGAACTCTTTGGCACCATTGCGGCAACATGGGAAGATACCATCATTGGCAACATTGATGAAGAATACAACCGACGGGTTCAGAACCTCCATGATAGTGTGAAGATGCCGAGAAAGAGAAAGACACAAAAGGACGCCTGTCTTCAAAAACTCTTGAGCTCATTCGCCAACGTGGCAAGGCGCGAGCCTCAGGTGACGAAATGCTAAGTCCAAGCTTGCAGAGCAGTGCAGAGAAGCGATAAAGGAAGACTTCAAAGAGAGAAGAGCAGAAAAACTGGAAGATGCAGCAGAAGTCAGGAAAAGCAATCGCAATGTCTTCCTCTCCTTTGCCAACTATAAGACGAAGATGACTGCCCTCCAACATCCTGATGGATCTATCACATATTCCAGAAAGGCAATGGAGAAGATTATCCATGACTTCTACTCAGATCTCTTTGATAGCCACGTCCACCTGCCCACATACCAAATTCCACAGGATGGATATGTCTTTCTTAAGTTTCTCACTTCTGAAATCTTACATACCATTTCTTTGGTAAAAAAAAGGAACAGTACCAGGCCCAGACAAAGTCAGACCCAAACACATGAAGAATCTGCTGTCAGTACTCATCAATACACTGTTCGGCTCTTCACATGCTACCTGTCTGAATTCAAGGTGCCCTCCCAATGGAAAACCAGCAGGACAGTTCTACTCTTAAAGAAGGGAGACATTCAAGACATTGGCAACTATTGTCCCATCTTCCTGTTGTCTGTCATCTACAAGCTGGTCACTCGAGTCATCCTGAACAGGATTGGCAGAACATTAGATGAAGGACAACTATGCGAGCAAGCTGGCTTCTGGAAAGGATTCAGCCCAATCGACGATATCCAAATGGTAACCAAGCTCATGAGGTTTGTAGGGAGTTCAAGATGCCACTCTGTCTCACATTCATTGATTTAAAGAAAGCCTTTGATTCTGTGGAGACCAAAGTGGTTATCGAAGCCCTAGCCAAACAGGGTGTTCAAACCCAATACATCAAGATCCTTCGTGAGCTGTATTACAGATTCACCACCAGGATCTCACCATTCTACAAGGAAGTGATCGTTTATGTCAAAAGAGGGGATCAGCAGGGTGATACCATTTCACCAAAAACTCTTCAGCACCACCCTCAAGAACATCATGTGACAATTAGAATGGGAAGGAATGGGAGTGAAGATAGATGGTCAGCAATTAAACCACCTCTGCTTTGCTGATGACATCATTCTAATAACACCAAATATTAGCCAAGCGGCACAAATGCTGGCTGACTTTGACTGAGAATATGGAAAGATAGGTCTACAGCTGAATCTCAACAAAATTATGTTCATGAAAGTTGAACTAGTTCCAGAGGTCCCATTCACTCTCAATGGAACAAACATCTCTGAATGCAGCAGTTATGTATACCTAGATCGAGAACTCAACATGATCAATGACCTAAAACCTGAGCTGCATAGGAGGAAGAGAGCGGCATCGATTGTCTTCAAAAGCATCGAAGAAATAGCAAAAAGATAAAGAATCTCTGACACTGGGCACATCTCTCTGACTCCACCCATTCTCCCTGCATTAACATTCACCTCAGAAACCTGGGCCCTATAAAAGCAGGATGAGAACGCCATTCAGGACTCCCAAAGAGGAATCAAAGGAGCTATGCTTGGAATATCACGCCTCACACAAGTGAGAGAAGGAATCCGGAGTTCCGACCTCCGTTGCTGTCCAGAGTCATGGATGCTGTCTCATTTGCCAAGGCATTGAAAATCAGATGAGTTGGACATGTAATGCGATTTTGAGACGATCGCTGGACTAGAGCCATTACCGACTGGATCCCACGGGATGTCAAAAGATCAAGTGGCCACCCACCTGCAAGATGGTCAGACTTCGGTCGTCAAGACTCTGAAAGAACGGTTTGAGGCTCTTCTTATTCCTGAAACAACCAGATGCCATTGGGCTACACTGGCACATGAGAGGGTCAAATGGAATTGTTACTGGTGCCCGCTCGAGGAAATCGATGATCAACAGGATGTGTAGTGATCTAGTGATCTAGTGTATATAGGCAATATTTCAATACATGGGAGAAAACTATGGTATTGTGAATTACCTACTTTTCCTTCCTGGCTCCTCGACTGGTTAGCTTGCTTTTAAATTTTCATCATTGTTTCTTTTTGTTTTCATTTTTGTATCACTCCCAATGGGTATTCAGGACTTGTTTTGGGCTCTATGCTCAGGGATCACTCCTGGTTGAGCTTAGAGGCCATATAAGGTACCAGGAATCAAATCCAGGTCATCCATATGCAAGGCAAATGGTTTCTATGTTGTACTATCTGTCCAGACTCCCAAATCATAGTTTTTAATTTTTTTAGTGGTGCCAAAGATGTGAAGATGAAATGAGCAAATGTATGCTTAGCAGTTAGCACCAATATGTCAAAGTAAGATCTTAAAATACTGTTACTTTAAATTAGAATTTCTGAAGCCTGAGTTTATACTGAGAATAGCACTGACGACCCCGTTACACTCCCCGCAGTGGGTGACATGTTGGGAAAGCAGCATCCTGACTATTTTGACTGACCTCATGGGTGCCATAGGAAGTTGAATGTTATCTCTTATGATGTGTGATGACACAAGATGAATAACATCCCTGCTTGACCCACAACCTAGAGGGGGCTGACTTCAACCACACATTCCAGTAGCAGCAAAGTCCAAATATTCTCATATACTGAACTTCAGTGATAAGCTTTTTGATGTGTTTTGGAGAAAAACTGACTGATCTACCAAGTACCAAGCAATTGATCTCAAATCCCGAGACATATTTCTCTGTGAAGCAAAAATGTAATATAGAGAAAGAAAAAGAGAAATTTGCCTTAAATCTGAGCTATCCTCTTGCTACCAAGTTGTTATTTTTGTCACTGGCAACTGATTTTCGATATAAAAATAATAATACCTCAGATTACATTTGAAGGCCACAAACAACAAAGCTTAATTAGAAACACTGTGACAATGTTAACAATAATTGTGTACTGTTAGGCTTTGTATTCCTCATGCATCAGTAAGAAATCTCAACTTTTTTGCTGAAAATTATAACTACTTTATTACATTGCCATCATCAGAAGAATATCTGAAAAATGATACCAGAATTATTTAAGCTGCTCTTTATAAAACTCTGCATAAATAAATTGTGGTACATTAATACGAAGAATTGCAATTCAGTGATTAAAAATGCATTGTCATAAAAAAATGAAGGAAATTTATATACATAATCACTTGATCACTTGATCACTTGGCTTCCCCGTAGATCATCGATCTTTCGAGCGGGCACCAGTAACATCTCAATATGTCATGTCACATGCAGGATAGCCCAAGGGCATCTGCAGGCAACAGGAACATAAAGAGCCTCAAACCATTCCATCAAGTCATGGGAATTAGGTCTATAATATTTACTGGTATTTGGCATGTCAAATACTACACGGTAGCTTGCCAGGCTCTGCCGTGCATGGGATAAATGACCATTGGTGTTTAACAATCTGAGATTTATGAAATAAAAAGTTCTCATTTTGAAAAAAATAATCCCTGCTTTCTATGTTTTGGAAAGTCTGATTTTTTGTTTCTTTTTTTTTCTGGTCTGGAATCCACAGAGCGCAGAAGCAGGAAACACTCTATGAGAGGCCCTAGGTCGTTTCATCCCATTTCACAGATCCAGAAGAAAAATGACAGGACATCTTTAATTCCCAGGCTTCCGAGACTCCAGTTTCCTGGACATAATACAAAGACAAAAAAAACTCTTCTGGAAAGGCTACATGCTACACTATTTTACTTACATGGCACTCCAAAAAATGCGAACTAATGATGACAATAGAAAGATGAGTGGTTGTTAGTGGCTTTAGGGCTCAAAGGAGTGAAAAATAAGTGAAGCACAAGAGATTATTAATTCAGTGAAACTTATGATACCATAATTGCAGATACTTGACATTATGTCAGAGCTAGGGAGATGTTCAAGAGTGAGCATGTGCCCACCACGTGCAAGAGACTGAGTTCATCCTTATCGATGTTTTGCCCAAACAGAGTAGAATGTGACCCCATAAAAATTAAAAGACCATAGAGCTATACATCCCAAAGAGTGAACCATAATATTTGTTTATTTATTTATTATTTATTGTCTTTTTTGGGTCTCACCCAGCAAATGCTTGAGCTTACTCCTGGCTCTGCTCTCAGGAATTACTCCTGGTGGTGCTCAAGATGCTGGGGATCGAACCCAGGCTGGCCAAGTGCAAGGCAAACGCCCTATCCACTGTGCCATCACTCCAGACCCAAACGCTAATGCTTAATATGGACTTTAATTAAAAAGAGGGATTGAGTAGGGGAAGGAGGCATATGCGAACTCTTTGTACTTTATGTTTAAGGCATGGTTATGAAAGCATGACAGAGGATACAAAATAAAAATAAAAGGACCTTGGTGAGTATTATTCCATTTTTAGGGATTACCAGTAGTAGAAATGGACTCTTAGAGGCCAGAGCGATAGCCCAGCAGGTAGGGCGCTTGCCTTGCACGCTGGCGGACCATGCCAGCCCGGTTCGATCCTCGGCATACTATATGGTCCCTCGAGCAACGCCAGGAGTAATTCCTGAGTGCAGAGCCAGGAGAAACCCCTGAGCATTGCTGGGTGTGGCCCAAAAAGCAAAAAAAAAAAAAGAAAAGAAAAGAAAAGAAATGGACTCTTGTTTTCTTTATTTTCTTCTGAAGCTTGAACATTCCTTCCAATATGTGAGTGAGATATACTAGTGAGAGGACATTGCTGTTGTCTTAGATATAGGAGTTAAATTATCATAATAAAACAGGAAAGATTCTAGGAAATCACAAAGCTAGTATTCATGTTCTCAGTTGTATTGCAAAGCAGGCAAGTAACAAATTAAATTTGAGAACCCCATTCAATAAGCTGTATAAAAGTCTCCAAACCGTTTGTCAAGACAAGTGAGCTAGTAACCCTCAGATGACTTCAGTTTCAGAGATTCATAAGACTACAATGAAACTGCTTAGCAAACAATAATCAGTTTTCTAATCAGTGAGGGCTATGAATAATAAATAAATATTTCTGTATGCATGAAATTAAAAGTGCTATAAACCATGGTACTTAATAAAAATGGGGAAATAATAAATGAATTTTCGTTGCATACCACTAAGTTTGGGGTGTCTTATTTACAGAAACAGTAATTAGGACAGGAAATAATCAATACAACTCATTCACAATTTTACTTCATTTTCTTTTAATATGTTCTTGGATTTAATACATTTTATTCATATTGGTATAAAGGTCACACATATCTTAATGTTAACTCTGTGCTCAGGAGTCACTCCTAGAGGTATTTGGTCTGTATGTTGTGCTGGGAATTGAGGCCAGGTCAGCCACATGCAAGTATTTTTTGGAAGTGGGTGTTTTATATTATTCTATTTATATTTATTGTTATTTTGTATTGGTCAGCACCTAGGGAAATTTGAAATTGGATGGCCATCTTTAAAATTCAGATTACTGATGCTTTTTTTTTTTGCATTTTGGGTCACACCTGGCAATGCTCAGGGATTTCTCCTGGCTCTGCACTCAGGAATTACTCCTGGCGGTGCTCTACCATAAGGGATACCGGATCGGATCCAGGCCGTCATGGGCTGGCCACGTGGAAGGCAAATGCCCTATCCGCTGGGCTATCTCTCCAGCCCATGATGCACTTTTAAACTTCAAAAATTACTATCTTTACTTCTTTTTCTTGGCATCAATCAATCACTTGATCAATTGAATCCCGTTATTCATCGATTTGCTTGAGCGGGCACCAGTAACATTTCCATGACACCCTATCACGTGCCAGTGTAGCCCAATGGCATCTGGTTGCTTCAGGAATACGAAGAGCCTCAAACCATTCCTCCGGGGTCTTGATGAAAAAGTCTGATAATCTTGTAGGTGGGCGACCACATGATCTATTGACATCCCGTGGGATCCAGTCAGTAACGGCTCTAGTCCAGTGGTCATCTCCAAATCGCATTACATGTCCAGCCCATCTGATTTTTGATGCCTTGGAAAATGAGAGCAGCATCCCTGATTCTGGAATAGCGATGGAGGTCGGAACTCCAGATTCCTTCTCTCACTTGAGTGAGAATCAATATATATATATATATATATATATATATATATATATATATATATATATATATATATATATATATATATATATATATATATATGTATATATATACATATACATATATATGTATATATACATATATGTATATATACATATTTAAATGAATAGGATAATATTAGAATATTTTGGTTATTTAACCCTAAGTAGTCTGTTTTATCCTGTCAGTTGTCATGTTTTTATTGACCTTAAAAATATTGGTTAATGATTGCCTATTATCATTCATGGAAAAAGGGTTGAATTTCTAATAAAGACATACAAGGCATAGATAATTATATATAATCATCTATGTCATATATGTAAGGCCCTTTCACACAAAGTCCTTCACCTGAAAGGAAAGATTGACTATAATCCTCCTGTAATCCTGATGTCAATAGTCAAGGCAGGAACCTCTGCCCCATCTTTATCGCTACAGTTTACACCCATGCTTATCCCTATAGAAACCCAAAAGAAGGGCGTGTGCTTTGCAATACACTATCCACACTCTGAGATCCTCACATTGATCAGCTATTATTCTCAGGATTCATGGCTACTGTTAATTCTGGAAGCTAGCTGATAATGCATTTAGAAGATTAAAGCAATAAAAATGAGTATAAATTCAAAACTAATCCTGAAAAACACTTCTTATATAACTTTTAATCAACTGAATTTTTTCTCTATTTCCCAGCTCTTTTTTTAATATATTTCATTTTACCACCATGAGATAAAAAAAAATTTTAAGAATGTTCATGCTTGGGTTTCAGCAATACAGTGTTCCAGTACCCATCCCTCCACCAGTGCCCATTTCCCTCCACCAATGTCCCCAATTCCCTCACCCCTCCCTCTGCCTCCCTCTATAGCAGGCTCTTTATCTATTTTCTCTCTTATTCTTTCTCTCTCTCTTTCTCTCTTCTCTTACATATTGTGGATTGTAATGTATATACTCAGTGGTTATCATGTGCATATTTTTGCCTGTACAAGTTCTATGTGTTAATAGCACTTTCGACAATTTTTGACACACTGTTCCCTTCTCTGTCTTACCTAACCTCTGCTCCCACACATTTCTGGTAATTTCCACCTTTAACAAGACCTCCTGATGCACATTTTGCCTGACCTTGGATATTGATATCTTAATATGTGTATATATATGCATATATATTTATGCCATGCAAATAAATGCAGTCATTTGTTGCAGGACTCCTAAGGGCCGCTGCATCTGCTCTGGATTGCCTCCCTGAAATCACTCCGTCAGATAAGGGGGTAGTCTAAATGTGGCAGTTTATCCGACCATGTATGCTGTACTAGCTGGTATAAATATTCTCCCATGCTATCACAATCATCGTGGGACTAGCTAGATCTTACCAGCATATTAGCCTGGCCACGTAAGGACACCTAAGTAATTAGACCAGAGAGAAATGCTGTTTGCTTCCAAACAAACAAGCATGGCTCCCTGATAAAATATAAAACTACAATGAAGTAGAGGAGACTTGTGAAGGCTTGGAGAAATATTTAACTGGCATTGGTGTTGATCTTTGGTACAGTGACATGCCATCTCAGAAACCCCCTTCTCTACATTTCAAAGGCATTCCGGCTCAAAACATTAGCACAGTAAAGGCCCTAGGTGAGATGCAGGGAGGGACTACCTAAGGGCATTGGACCCTCCCTGCTTTCCATAACAATGGGAGGAAGGTCTGAGTTGCTGGGGGTATAAACTTGCAGGTTCCCGCTCTCCCGGGCTTCTTCTTCCTGGTGGAATCTCGCCTTGTAAGCGTTTTTTCCCCTTGGAAGTTATACACGTGGTGGTCGCCATCTTGGCCTACACGTGGCTGGGGTTCTAGCCTGGAATCCTAAGCATCGGGTTTTTCCTTTTGCTGATTTGTTTGCCTGAACCTGTGATAAGTAAAGTCTTTTAAAACCTCATCGGATCCCTGAGTGTTCATCCATTCCTCGCCCGGCCGGAGGTAGAAGGGAACTTCGCTTCCCGGCACTGTCGGGGACCCTGGCAGAGCGCCCGACAGTCATTCTATATCTGTCTCTCTCCTTCTGGCTAATTTCACTCAACATGATCCATGTCCATCCATTTATAAGCAATTTCATAACTTCATTTTTCCTAACAGCTGCATAGTATTTCATTGGGTAGATGTACCAAAGTTTCTTTATCCAGTCATCAATTTATAGGCACTCTGGTTATTTCCAGATTCTGGCTATTGTGAATAATGCTGCTATGAACATAAAAGTAGGGATGGTGTTTCTGTTGCGTGTTTTTGGCTTCCCAGGGTATATTCTCAGGAGTGGTATGGCTGGGTCAAATGGGGAGTTCAATTTCTAGCCTTTGGAGTAATGTCCATATAGTTTTCCAAAAAAGGCTGTACCAGTCGACATTCCCTCCATCAATGGATGAGAGTCCCCTTTTCCCCGCATGCAAGCCAGCACTTGTTCTTACTCTTTTGGAATGTGCCAGTCTCTGTGGTGTGAGATGATATCTCATTGTTGTTTTGATTTGCATCTCTCTGATGACTAATGATGATGAGCATTTTTTATTTGTCTTTCGGCCATTCGAACTTCTTCCTTGTCAAATTTCTGTTCATTTCTTCTCCCCATTTTTAATGGGGTTGGCTATTTTCTTCTTGTAAAAGTTCTACCAGTGCCTGATATATCCTGGATATTAACCCCTTATCAGATGGGTATTGGGTCAATATTCTTTCCCATTCTGTGGACTGTTTTTATATCTTGGTCATTGTTTCTTTTGAGGTGTAGAAGCTTTTTAGCTTCATGTAGAAAGCAGTGTTAATTAAAACAGCATGGTATTAGAATAAAGACAGACCTGTAGACCTATGGAATAGAGTTGAGTATCCTAACAACCAGCCTTAAATACATGAACAATTAATCTTCGATAAAGGATCAAAATGTACCAAATGGAGAAAGGAAAGTGTCTTCAACAAGTGGTGCTGGGAAAACTTGGCAGCTACATGTAAAAAAATGAATTTTTGACCTCTGTCTAACACCATGCACAAAAATCAGATCAAAATGGATTAAAGTTCTCAATATCAGACCTGAATCCTTAAAGTACATTGAAGAAAATATAGGAAAAACCCTCCACAACATTGAAGCTAAGGACATCTTCAAGGACAAAACACCACTAACAAAACAACTAAAAAGAAAAGATTATCATATTTCCTAGCTCTTTATCTTTTAGCCTTTCCATGGCCAATACACTAACTCAACTATGTATAGCTTATTGATTTTCTTTGAAATTTGCTTTATATTCTAATTACCTCCAATATTATCCTTTGACTTTCCATAGTCAAGAAACTGTTTTTTTTATTTAACAAGGGAACAAAGAGAATGAAGTTAGCAAATAAACCCTCTTCAACAAAATGTGTTGGAAAAACTAATGTTACATTTAAAAGTGAACTCAGACCCCTTTCTCACACTATGCACAAAAATCAATTCAAAATGAATTAAAGATCTATCAGACTTGATCATCAATTATGTTCATGAAGCTTAGGCATGACTCTTAACATCTTTGGTGATACAATGCCATTGGCAAAGCAAATGGATTCAAAGGTAAACAAGTTCAACTCCATCAAATTTGAACATTCTGAACAAAAAGAAATGATGAGCAGTATAAAATGACACCCTACAAATTGGGAGAAAATATTTACCTACAACTCTTCTGATGTAAATGTCTAAGACATATTAAGCACTTGTAAAACTGAATAAGAAATAAAACTACCAAACCAATTAAGAACTGGGGAGAAAATATAATAGAAACTTCCTCAAAGGAGACATACCAGATGACTGGTAAGTACACAATAAAATGTTCTGAATCACTTATCATGAGATAACTGCAAATCAAAGCAATGAGATATCACCTTATACTGACATACATCAAAAGAACAAAATAACCCAGTGGAGTTAGGGAAATGGGAGTCCTTATCCACTGTTGGTGAGAATATCAACTCTTTTGGGAAACAATATGGACACTTCTTAAAAAAAGGCAGTAATTCCACTTCTTGGCATCTACCCTATAGGTACAAAAGATATATTCAGAAAAGGCATTTGCACTCCTATGTTCATTGCACCTCTATTCACAAGCGTAAAAAATGCCAACCCAAGTATCCAAAAAGATTACTGGATAAAGAAGATATGCTATGTAACACAATTGAATACCACTCAGCTATAAGAAAAGATAAAATATCACATTTTCTGGCTGTGAATGGAACTGGAGAGTATCACGTATTATGAAGTTAGTCAGAAGGAAAGAGACAGAGAATAATCTCTCTCATATGTGAGATATATCTGACTCATAAGTGTGATATTGTCAATGTGTGGATTCTATTTTAAGTTTCCATAGCAAAGGTATAACAAACGGTCTAAGGCAACACAACCTGAGACATAGACTCGTAGTGTGAGAATAGAGGGAAATAATATTGGAGGCACTGTGAGATCACAGTGGAGGAGGCAGACATTCTTGTGGAAGATGTGGTGTTGAATCATGAAACACCATCATTAACAGTGTAAATCCTGGTGCCTAAAATAATAGATCATTAAAAATAAATTATATTAATTTAAAAATGATTTTTAAAATCTATAATATTTTCTCCTCTATTCTCAGAACTTTCATGAATGGATTCTATTCTAAGCTTTCTTATATTCATTTCAATGGAATACATGAGTGTAAGGGAAGTCCATGTGAATATTCACTTGGACAAGTTTGTATCATTTTTATCATAAAAAACTATGATGGAATCATATGATCATGCAATCTGCGTGACTGTTGTGTGGTGACAAGGTATTGCATGTGCTAACCTTCATGCAAGAAGGTTTACACCTGAAACTGTGCTTTTCAGCAACCATGCTGTAAGTTCAATTACAGTATCTGGGTACAAATCTTTGAAGGTAGAAGAGCTAATAGAGTAAATAAAGTCAGGATTAATTGCCAAGGTTATTCCAGAGATTACTAGTGGGATGTTTTACCTTCAAGTAAGGTTACCTCTATAGACTACAACAATTCAACTTAACATTCAGAGAATAAAGAAATTTATATGATGTAAAACCTTAGAAGACACCAAAAGTATAATTCTTTAGCATTTTTATCTTTTAATACTTCTATATGCAGAGAACACCTGAAAGTTCTACTTGTCTCACTTCAATAATAAGATCCATCATCCATATTTTAAACCCTTAGAGATAATCTCCAGGATTGGAAAAAAAAGCTTTTAAGATTCAGGTACCAAGAATAGCTAGCTTTGGGGCCGGAGCGATAGCCAGCGGGTAGGGGCGTTTGCCTTGCACGCGGTCGGCCTGTGCCGGCCTGGGTTCGATCCCGGCATCCCATATGGTCCCCTGAGCACCGCCAGGAGTAATTCCTGAGTGCAGAGCCAGGAGTAACCCCTGAGCATCGCCGGGTGTGACCCAAAAAGCAAAAAAAAAAAAGAATAGCTAGCTTGCTTTACCTATTTATATGACTCTTTTGCTCACAGCCATTTCATAACAATGGGGGAATGTCCTATTTTAAAATGTCTTTATTATATTACTAAGGCTAAATACTTCTCGAGGAGTAATCTACCTTTATAACTAAGCTTTAAGTATTTCATGTAGAATGATTTTAATTTTTTTTTGCCATTTGTTTGTAAAAGGAGAGATGCAGGAAAGTCAAAGTATGCTTCTCACAAGCAAAGGAAGAGAATAATTTTCAACATTTGTTAATAATCAAAACTCAGTTCATTGACAAACTATCCTGAACTCATTATACAAAGATAATGGGGGAAACCTGAGTCCTTCTCAGACTCTTCTGTAGATTTTTATTTCTACATGTTGAGTTTTTGTCTGTGTAGTAATTAGTCATCATTATATTGCCATTCTCTAGTTCTCATTTGATTTTTTAAAATCCTTTACATAAAGTTTCTTTGTATCGATTTCCTTATTATCACCTTTGTTAATGAATCTTATTTTCTCCTCTTGTTTTGCAGATAGTCATTGATGATTTTACCTAAAATATTTGCTGTATGAAATCTTAATCTTATATTGAGGATTATTTTTCTTTCTAGGAAACTCACTTGCATTCTTCCTACCTAAAGACTTTTTTAAAAAAAAAATCTGTGATATGTCATACAATAACTTGGATTCACACATAGAAAAAAAAGACTTGTCACAGTCAAATCATATATTCTATAGAAAGATTCTCAGCATAAGTTTCTTGATCACTTGACATCCCGTTATTCATCGATTTGCTCAAGCGGGCGCCAACACATCTCCATTGGACCCTATCACGTGCCAGTGTAGCCCAATGTCACCTGGTTGCTTCAGGGATACAAAGAGCCTCAAACCGTTCTTTCAGGGTCTTGACAAAGAAGTCTGACCATCTTGTAGGTGGGCGGCCCACGTGATCTTTTGACATCCCGTGGGATCCAGTCGGTAACGGCTCTAGTCCAGCAGTCATCTCCAAATCGCATTACATGTCCAGCCCATCTGATTTTTTGATGCCATGGCAAGCGAGACAGCGTCCCTGTCTCTGGAGACAGAGGTTGGAGCTCTGGATTCCTTCTCTCACTTGAGTGAGGCATGATATTCCAAGCATAGCTTTTTCAATTCCTCTTTGGGAGACCTGAATAGCATTCTCATCCTGCTTTCATAGTTCCCAGGTCTCTGAGGCCCTACAAATATGAAAATGTTCATCTTCATAAGTTTCTTGTATTATTTAAAACTTGCTTCATCTGTCTTCTTTATCTCTGCAATTGATGCACAATGGGTCACACTGCACTATTGCTCCGGCCCCTTACTCTTGGCTTGAACTCAGGGAATCACTCGTGGTGGGGACTCAGAGGACCATATTGGATGTTAGGGATCAAATCATTGCAACATAAGAAGTCACTTAGTTTGCTTTCAGGGTGAGGTTTAAGTTTTGGTTTGTTTTTTGTTTTAAAGATCTAAGAAAAAATACTACTCTAAAGTTTACAGGAGCTACAATATGCCAGTAGACAAGAGCTACTGTAGCTACTCTGCAGATTGAAACACCAGTGGCCACCACAGCTGTGTATTCACTTAGCATTTTAACTTCTCACAGTATCTACACTCCCAGTGCCCTCATTGCTAACTGTTACTAAGGAGTATTCCTTTCCCTTGGCATCCATAAAGCTCCTCTTCGGAGAAAGCTAAGATTGTGGTTTTTAAGTAGATGACCAGGAACTTCAGGACAATGACCAATACTCAGTAATACTTATAAAACATGCCTGTTTGTTCTGAAAAATCATTAGAATGCCCCCTTCATGCTCAAGGAAATAAAGTTAAAATAGTTCTCTGTTTAGTAATCTACTTTTCATAGCCTCTACATAGTTTGCCCATCAAAAGTGTTTTCCTTTTAAAACTTCTCCCAAAGCATAGTCATTTAGTGGATAGTAGTTAATAGCATAGCAATTAATTTCGTGAGGATGGAGAAATAACTCAAATGGCAGAACAGATGCCATTCGGTGTACAAAAGCACTTAGCTGGATCCCTACATTGCGTATGCCACACCTCCAGAACCCCAGCACCACTGAAAGTGGTCTCAGGCTCCTAAGTACTGTCCAATGTGATTCTTAATAAATGAACTATACACATATGATAAATAGATATACAGATAATGATATACTTTTAAATGTTACAAATATTTTATATAGTATGATACCACCTGCCAATGTGTCGCAGAGTTCCATAGACAAAGAGATGGTAATACCAAGAACTTAAAATAAAGCGACATGTCAGACTTCATCTAGCCCGTGTTTCTGGAGAGCAGTGGGACTCAATAAACTTCCCCATCTGCTAATAAAATGTCTCATGTTGAACATAGCCAAATGCTTTAGCAGCTAACCAATAAATTAAAAAGGGTCAACAAGTTTCTACATATTGATAGATAAAAGCCTGCTCCATCCTTTCTCCATGACCATTGCTATATAAAACCTCAAGTTGCCTTTTTTTTTCTTTGAGATACCCATCACTATTGAATGTTCTATTTGCACTATCACGAATAAAATCATCCCCTTGGTTGTCTGGTGTATTTTTGGTGTTTTATACCATGACTTTGATGGTATTGGGCCTTCCTGAGGATCCTATTTTCCCTGACAAATAATGAGATCTCTTGGAACCCTTTTGTGCCATCCCTGAGGTGATCCAGGAACCTAAATGTGAGCAGAATAAAAAACGATTTTTTTCTTCCAAGAATCTGCTTCATATGGTTCATTTGGTTCCAAGATATGATCCTTCTGTGATTTTTGTAAATTATTAGTCATCTATAGAGATTTTTATTCCACTTGATTCAAAGACAAAAGAGTTTGGTATGTTAGTCTTTCCTGTTTAGCTTTTTTTTGCATACTTTGAGATCAAATCAATTAGAAACCTGTGTCCACTGGATGCAAAACACTCTTTAACTTAGTCCAATGAGACTTTCACTTCTGTGTTTATGTTTGATCTATGCTGGAATTGTAAAAAAATAAACCTTCAGGCTCTCTATTTTATATGTGTTACCTGCAATTTATAAAGGCCTTTAATTTCCTACCCATTTGTGGTACTAATAAGTTAGATTGCTAATTCTAACTAATAAGTTAAAATTATTTAACTAATAATTAAATTATTATTTAGTTATTAGTTAATAATAATTATGCTCTCCCTGTGCCCAGCTGCTCATGAGGCACCCGAGAGGCATGGCGGGTTCTAGCCCTGGCCTGCCACCCAACAGAGCCTCACAACAAGCCAGGCGACCCCCTACTCCATGGGGGCTGCCATTTTCCACATCCGGACTTCCCTCTCGTCACAACTCCACCCAGCAGACCAGACTATCACAGCCTGGCTCCGCGGCCTCTAGCGGCCGCGCAGTTCATTAATAATTGCTTTATTTAGAGGTGACTACAACAGTATGCCACCCAGACGGCAAGCCTGGCAAGCTGCTCATGTCGTATTTGATATGCCAAATACACAGTAACATTTATATTAGGTCATTCCCATGACCTAATATAATGGTTTGAGGCTCTTTATGTTCCTGGAGCAAGCGGATGCCTTTGGGTTCTACTAGCATGAGACAGGACATATGGAGATATTACTGGTGCCTGCTCTAGCAAATAGATGATCAACGGGAAGATAGTGATAGTGAGTGAAACCTTCAGGCTCTCTATTTTATATGTGTTATCTGCAATTCATAAAGGCCTTTAATTTCATACCCATTTGTGGTACTAATAAGTTAGATTGCTAATTCTAACTAATAAGTTAAAATTATTTAACTAATAAGTTAAAATGTCTTAGATTCCTGATTCTGATTGACGTTAGTAAGATGTTCCTAAAATTTCCAGACAGAACACTAAATCTTAAATATGTTCATAGAAATAAATGTTGGAATTCTTACATATTTGAACTCAGGAATGTTTGAGAATTAAGATTCACATAATTTAGGTAAATCCTTTGCAAAATATATAAAACAACTTATTGTTTTTTTTTATTTTCATCATTA
>JAJIBD010015341.1:0-15945 GCA_021461705.1 Cryptotis parvus | reverse complement strand
GGGGCCTTAGTGCCCTGCTTGGCACCTGAATTACTTCCCTTTCAGACACACCATGTATACTACCAGACATGGTCCTGGCCTAGGAAATGAGCATTCCTTTGTGTCACTGGTTTTTTTTTTTTCCTTTGGGTCACACCTGGCTATGCTCAGGGGTTACTCCTGGCTCTGCACTCAAGAATTACTCCTGGCGGTGCTCGGGGAACCATATGGTATGCTAGGGCATTGAAACTGGGTCGGCTGCTTGCACGACAAACGGTCTATCCGCCTGTGCTATCACTCCACTGTGTGTATTTTAAGTGACAGTTTGACAGTTTCTGATCATATATGAATGTTTACAGATTTGGGGCATTTTTGGCTTTTTGGGTTACTACCGGTGAAGTTTTGGGGTTACTTCTGGATCTGCTCAGGGAATTACTCCTGACAGTGCTCAGGGAACCATATGGGATTGAACCAAGGTCTCCCGTGTTCAAGGCAAGTGCCCAACCCACTGTACTATCGCTTTGGCCCTGAGTGTTTATACTTTCTAACCCTTTCCTGGGTTTCCATAAGTCACTTTCTGTTTGAACTAAAACAGCACTATCGGGGCCAGAGCGATAGTCCAGTGGGTAAGGCGTTGCTTTGCCGCGACCGGCCCATGCCGGCCGGGTTCGATCCCCCGGCATCCCATATGGTCCCCTGAGCACCGCCAGGAGTAATTCCTGAGTGCAGAGCCAGGAGAAACCCTGAGCATTGCCGGGTGTGACCTAAAAAGAAAAAAAAAAAAACCAGCATTGTTGTCAGTATATATCACTGGTCTTTTTTCCATTAAGATTTTATCCTGAGTACCTTTTATTTCATTTTCATTCTACAACTAGACTTGCACATATTAGAGTATGGCAGTGGTCTTGAGCCATCTTAATATTGTCCTTGGGGCCGGAGCGATAGCCCAGCGGGTAGGGCGTTTGCCTTGCATGCGGCCGGCCTGTGGCCGCCCGGGTTCAATCCCCGGCATCCCATATGGTCCCCTGAGCACCGCCAGGAGTGATTCCTGAGTGCAGAGCCAGGAGTAACCCCTGAGCATTGCCGAGTATGACCCAAAAAGCAAAAAAAAAAAAAAAAAAAAGATTTTATCCTGAGTACCTTTTATTTCATTTTCATTCTACAACTAGACTTGCACATATTAGAGTATGGCAGTGGTCTTGAGCCATCTTAATATTGTCCTTGGGGCGGGAGCGATAGCACAGCGGGTAGGGTGTTTGCCTTGCACGCAGCCGGCCCATGCCGGCCTGGGTTCGATCCCCAGCATCCCATATGGTCCCCTGAGCACTGCCAGGAGTGTTCCTGAGCATCGCCGGGTGTGACCCAAAAAGCAAAAAAAAAAAAAATATATATATATATATTGTCCTTGGAGGGGCCGGAGCAATAGCACAGCGGGTAGGGCATTTGCCTTGCATGCAGATGACCTGGTTCAATCCCGGCATCCCATATATGGTCCCCCGAGCACCGCTAGGAGTAATTCCTAAACAAAGAGCCAAGAGTAACCCCTGAGTGTCGCCGGGTGTGACCCAAAAAAAAAAAAATTGTCCTTGGAAATGCAAACACTGGTACAGATTGTATCTTTCTGCAGATCAAGGGGGTTTTATTTTTTGTTTGTTTTGCTTTTTGGGTCACACCCAGCAGTGCTCTGGTTATTCCTGGCTCTGCACTTAGGAATTACTCCTGGTGGTGCTTGGAGGACCATATGGTATGCTGGGAATCAAACCCTGATCTGCCGCATGCAGTGCAAATGCCCTACCCGCTGGACTGTCGCTCTGACCCCAGATTAAGATATTTGTAACAGGGCCGGAGCGATAGCCCAGCGGGTAGGGCATTTGCCTTGCACGCAGCCGGCCTTGTCCGGCCGGGTTCGATCCCTGGCATTCCATATGGTCCTCGAGCACCGCCAGGAGTTATTCCTGAGTGCAGAGCCAGGGGTAACCCCTGAGCATCGCTGGGTGTGACCCAAAAAGCAAAAAAAAAAAAAAAAAAAAGATATTTGTAACAAAGACCCGTGTGTGTCTTCACATTGTTGTGACCCTTGGAGTGTCCCTTTCTTTACAGTTGTGGAGCCTGACCTGGCCCTGCACCTGTTGGTAGCCGACCAGTGTCAAGATTCCCAAACAACCTCTGAGGGTATCCGAGCTGCAGCTGTAAAGCCAGACAAAATGGAGGAGACACTCACGTGCATCATCTGCCAGGACTTGCTTCACGACTGTGTCAGGTACTGGTGCATAGGGCGAGGTCTGCAAGGGCATCCGCCACAGACTGGGGAGGGGGCAATTCGAGTCACATGTGGGCTTGAGTCTGCAGAGGTGATGTTGTTTTTCCCTTGTGATGTAGTGTTTCCTCAGGAGTAACACAGAAGTAGGACAGGTGAGGCTCACCACATTTGGAGTGAATTTTTTTTTTTTACTTTTTTTTGGGGTCACACCCGCGGCGCACGGGGTTACTCCTGGCTCTGCACTCAGGAATTACTCCTGGCGGTGCTCGGGGACCATATGGGGCATATGGGATGCCGGGATCGAACTCCGGGCCAGCAGGGCTGGCTGCGCGCAAGGCAAATGCCCTACCCTCTGGGCTATCGCCTCCGCCCCCTGGAGTGAATTTTAAACACTTCCTAGTTACGGAAACATTGCCAACATAGAATCAAAATTCAGGAGTAGCTTGAGAACTATCTCTGCTTCCCTGAAACGTGCTAGTTAGCTTCTGCTTGGGTCTTCTACACTTTCTGCTTTCCTACCTCTTTGCTAGCTTGTGATCTGCCCTCTGCTCCTAAAACATAGGTCACTGTATGGTTTCTAGTGTCCTTTAACTGGGGCTGTGTGGGAGTGTGTTAGTAAAGGGCCCTGGTCTCACCTAAGAAGCACTTGTTCACCCACCAGTAAAGGAAAAAGCAGCGTTTGGGCGCTACCCACGTGGTTTCTGGTGGCTTCTAGAGTCAGGCAGAGTTCCTGGCCCTCTGAGGGTCCAGGTGTTCTGCAGCATCTGAAGACAAGCTCTGTGCCCTCAGCCTGCAGCCCCTGCATGCACACCTTCTGTGCTGGCGTGCTACTCGGGCTGGATGGAACGCTCTTCTCTGTGCCCAACCTGCCGCTGTCCTGTGGAGCGGATCTGTAAGAACCACATCCTCAACAACCTGGTGGAGGCCTACCTTCTCCAGCACCCAGGCAAGTGGCACACCCACCCACCTCTTGGGACTACCTCAGTCTTCCCACGGCCCATCAGCCAACCGTGTCTTGAATTTCAGATAAGAGTCGCAGTGAAGAAGACATGCAGAGCATGGCAGCCAGGAACAAGATCACACAAGATATGTTGCAGCCCAAAATCAGAAAGTCCTTCTCTGATGAGGAAGGGAGTTCAGAGGACGTGCTTGAGCTATCAGATGTGGACAGTGAGTCCTCAGATGTCAGGTGAGCCTCTGCCTGGACTCAAGCAAGAGTAACTTTTTTTTTTTTCTATTTTTTGGGTCACACCAGCCATGCTTAGGGGTTACTCCTGGCTCTACATTAAGAAATTACTCCTGGCGGTGCTCAGGAGACCATATGGGATGCCCGGGATCAAACCCGGTCAGACATGTGCAAGGCAAACGTCCTACCCACTGTACTTTCACACCAGCCCGAAGCAAGAGTACCTTTGAGTCTGATTACTACCTTTCAGTGGCTTAGTGGTTTGAACACACTTTATTTTTTTTAATTTTGGGGTCACATCAGCTTGTGCTCCAGGCTTACTCCTGGTTCTGCACTCAGGAATTACTCCTGGCAATGCTCGGGGGAACCATATGGGATGCTGGGGATTGAATTTAGGTTGGCCACATGCAAGCCTTGCTCTCTGTACTATAATTTCTCCAGCCTCTGAAGACAAATCTTGCTTGGGGTGCTAGGTGGTAAGCCATGGATTATAATGTACTTATAATTGCCATGGTAGGTGGTCACTTGATCACTTGAAGACACATCTTGCTTGGGGTTGCTAGGTGGTAAGCCGTGGATTATAATGTACTTATAATTGCCGTGGTAGGTGGTCACTTGATCACTTGAAGACACATCTTGCTTGGGGTTGCTAGGTGGTAAGCCGTGGATTATAATGTATTTATAATTGCAAATTAACTTTTCTTTTTAACATTTCTTTTCCCTATGGCTAGGAGATGGTACAGTATATAGGGCACTAGCTTTGATTGTAGCTAGCTTAAGTTTGATTCCTGGTTCCCCATATGGTTCCCAAAGCCCTCCAGAAGTTATCCATGAGTACAGAGTCAGGAGTAATTCCTGAGAACCAACAGGTGTGACCTAAAAACAAAAAATTTAAAAAAATTACTTTTTTCTTTGATGTGATGGTTCAGAGGACAAGATCACAGACCTGGCATGCGAAAAGTTTGATTGTTTCCACTACATGCACCCCTCGCCTCTACTCCCTAGCACCACCTCTAGACTTGAGCACCTAACTGAAAGGACCACACTAGTATCACTATGTGAGTGCCCCACAGGCCCCCAAGGAACATTAGGGAGCCCTTGCCACCCCCCTAAAAAAAAAAAAGAAATTCGAACAATACGAGTATACTGTATCTGTGGGTTTTTTTTCTGGGGGTTGATTTTTTTGTCATCCAGCGATGCTCAAGGTCTACACCTGGCTCTGCACTCAGGAATTACTCCTGACAGTGCGCAGGGGATCATATGGGATGCCGGGGATCGAACCTTGGTCGGCCACATGCAAGGTAAATGCCCTACCTGCTGTGCTATCACTCCAGCTCCCCTATGGATTTTTTTTCTTTTTGGGCCACACCCGGCAATCCTCAGGGGTTACTCCTGGCTCTGCACTCAGGAATTACCCCTGGTGGTGCTTGGGGGACCATATAGAATGCCAGGGAATCCGGGTCGGCAACGTGCAAGGCAAATGCCATACCCACTTGACTATCGTTCTACCCCCTCCTCATGGTTTTTTTTTTTTCTTTTTGGGTCACACCCGCAATGCTTAGGGGCTACTCCTGGCTCTGCACTCAGGAATTACTCCTGGCGATGCTCGGGGACCATATGGGATGCCGGGGATCGAACCCGGCTGGCATGGGCCGGCTGCGCGCAAGGCAAACGCCCTACCCACTGGGCTATCACCCGGCCCCCTTATGGTTTTTTTTTGAGGCCCTTCCAGTATCCCAAATTCAGAGATAGTACTGCAGTGTGAATTCTGATTTTGTGAGCTTTGCACCTGTCCAATTCTTTGCTGAATGAGTCCAGGAAAGGGAGGCATAAAGTCTAGTCTAAGACGGCTAGCAGGAGATAACTCAGGACTATCGGGTTAGGGAAGTGGGTGCTGTAGTGGGTCAACTGAGCCCTTTGATGCTGTTGAAGGGGACTTGGGACCTCCTCTGTGGATGTCAGTTGATGATGCCAAGCTGAGGCTGAAGGGCAATGAGGTCTGTGAGAAGGTCCTTCCAGGCTCAGGGAGCTGGGTCCCATCTCTCAATGGGGCCCATGGCACCTTCTCTGCCCTCATAGAAGGGAGAGCAGCCTTCACCACTCCTGCTTCTCTTACAGCCAGCCATATGTTGTGTGCAGACAGTGTCCTGAGTACCAGCGGCAGGCGGGGCAGCCCCTTCCTTGCTCAGAGCCTGAGAGCAGTGAGCCGGTGTTGCCACAGGGCTCTGGAGAAGTACCATCGACTTCCGTCCGAGCCAGGACAGGTGAGACTTCTGCAGCTCTACCTTATGTGTGATTGCTATTCTATTATGCCTCAGGTGCACCAGGAGCTCTTCTCACTGCCTCAAATTCCACCAGATTTTGCTTTTTTTTAATCTGTTCTGACTAAAAAATAAGATCATTAACTTGTAGCCTCTGTTCCTGGACATTCCTGGTGCTGAGTCCTGTGGCAAATGGCATTTCAAAGCCAAAGTGATCATTCCAGAAGGCCCCTGAGATGAGAGTTTGTCCTCTCAGCAACAGGCCATAGCATCATGCACCAAACTGAAAAGATTTGGTTTTTCTTCACTGTGTTAAACTCTTTAGATTAAATGTTGGGCTGTCCCCTCTCTATTTAGGAGAGGTCTAACTTGTCTCTGGTTTGTCTGTACTTGCCTCGTGGGTACTTTCTAGCCACTTTGCAATGTGTGGGTCTAATTGGTCTCTTACTGCTGGTGCCCGGCGTGCTCCAGCCTGAACCTCCTTTCTGTTCTGCAGCCCAGGAGTATGTGTGCACCCTACAGGGAAGCCATGCCATTTGTACCTGCTGCTTTCAGCCTATGCCCGACCGGAGAGCAGAGCGTGAACTGGATCCCCGCACGCCCTCAGCAGTGTGAGTCTTGAGTCATGTGTGCACCTCTGTCTGAGACTCTGTGTCATTGGAGGCTCAGCTGCCAAAGTGTTATTGTTGCTTCTTGTGTATGGTATGAAATGAGGACCCAGTTCTGGTTTTCCATCTGCATATCAGTTGTCCCCATATGAATAAAAGTGAATAATTTATCCAAGTACATATTTAGCTGGCTGGTGTGCTATCTGGAGAGTGCTCTCTGTCCCAAATGAGGCTGAAGCAGTTCTGTAATGTGTTTAATCGTGTCTTTGCATATTCGAATGCTCAGAGAAA
The DNA here is from genome assembly GCA_021461705.1 of Cryptotis parvus. Classification (NCBI taxonomy): domain Eukaryota; kingdom Metazoa; phylum Chordata; class Mammalia; order Eulipotyphla; family Soricidae; genus Cryptotis; species Cryptotis parvus. The sequence continues at coordinate 9,360 of JAJIBD010015341.1, read as the reverse complement.
AGGGATCTTTTCTTGGTAGATGGTTCTCATGAGAGAGCATGCAGGCTGCCCAGCATGCCATTCAGCAACTTATGGAAGTTCCCTGTTTTCTCTTTTATGCCTTTCTGCTTGCTGTGTGTGGCACCAGTGTCAGTGACACTGTAGGTATATGTGCTGAGTAGCCAGCTTTTCTCCAGATAATCATTACTGTTGCAGTTATTTTCCAGATAGAATACCTTTTTGGGGCTGGAGTGATAGTATAGTGAGTAGGATATTTTCCTTGCACACAATTTATCCATATTGATCCCCAGAACCCCATATGGTTCCCTGACTCACTCCAGAAGTGAACCTTGAGCACAGAGCTGGGAGTAAGCCCTGAGCACTACCAGGTATGGCCCAAAAAACAAACAAGCAAAAAACATATAGAATGGTTTAGGGGTATTTGTGAGGTTATTACAGACTTCAAAAGATATATTCTACTCTAGGAGAATTGTATCTGATATTAAATACCCAAATACTGTTCTTCAGATTGTGGGGGCCAGAACGATAGTAAGCAGGGAGGGTGTTTGCCTTGTATATGACCGACCCAATCCCCCAGCATCCCATACACCCCCTCAAGCACTGCCATGAGTAATTCCTGAGTGTAGAGCCAGGATTAACGCCTGAGCATTGCCAGATGTGAGCCAAAAAATAAAAATCAGATTGTTAAATGTTGCAAAATAGTGACTACGCATATAAAATGTGAATGTACAGATTAATAATAAGTATGCTGAATGTTTAGTCTTGTTAGGAACCTCTTTAACGCTCTGTCTATGGCTGGCACAGGGTGGCGTTTTTTCCTTCTACGGGTCTTAGCATTTCTCACAGGTGAGTATGAGAATAGTTCAAATTCTGTTGATCTGGACCTTTAATGTCACAGCAATCACCCTGCTTGTTAGCTGGATAGTGTGCCAGGCTCTGTGGACCGAGATCCTGAGTTTGGCTTATAGCACTAACACCTGATGCGGGTTGTGCTCTGTGCCCACAGGTGCCGCTTGCCTGCAGCCCTTCTGCCACCTCTACTGGGGCTGTGCCCGCACCGGCTGCCTCGGCTGCCTGGCCCCATTCTGTGGTAATGCAGGTTCTTTGGCCAAGTTGCTTCAGCCTTTGCATGATCTTTCAGTGCCTTTGAGGGTGGTAATGGGGTGGCATGGCCTGCTGTGTGCCCCAGCAGTGGGAGACCTCCATTGTTGGTCACAAGTTAAGTTGGTCATAAGGGAGACCTCCAATTCTTGCCAAATTAGGTAAGCGTGCCGCTTTAGAAGTGCCAATCTGTGTTACCTCAAATTCCAGAACTAACAATGATATGGGGGTGCTCTAGGCTAAGAGACAAGAGTGGGTCGACATGCAGAAGGAAGATCATCGTAAAACTGCAGAGTTGGGAGGCTGGAGCGATAGCCCAGCAGGTAGGGCGATTGCCTTGCACACGGCCGGCCCATGCCGGCCGGGTTCGATCCCCAGCATCCCATATGGTTCCCGAGCACCGCCAGGAGTAATTCCTGAGTGCAGAGCCAGGAGAAACCCCTGAGCATTGCCAGGTGTGACTCAAAAAAGCAAAAAAAAAAACAACTGCAGAGTGATGTTGGAGCAATAGTCCAATGGCTAGGGTGTTTGCTTTGCATGTCGCCACCCAGGTTCGATTCCCCGGCATCCTATATGGTCCCCCAAACACTACTAGGAGTAATTCTGAGTGCAGAGCCAGGAGAAACCCCTGAGTACTGCTTGATGTATGTAACCCAAAAAAAAAAAAAAAACCTGCAGAATTGAAAATTTTCGTGACCAAATGCTGGGAGACAGAGTGAAGTCTAAGTTTTCCTTTCTCTGAAGGCCTGTTATCAAGGAATGCTCTGATTTTTTTTTCTTTTTGGGTCACTCTGGGTAATGATCAGGGGTTCCTCCTGGCTCTGCACTCGAGAATTACTCCTGGTAGTGCTTGGGAGACTATATGGGATGCCGGGGATCGAACCTGGGTTGCTCACATGCAAGGCAAATGCCCTCCCTGCTGTGCTATCACTCCAGCCCCTGGAATACTCTCTTTGAAGGGAATGATGGCCTAACTCTTGGGGAAGCACTGCTTCCACAGCCATCTCTCTGAGACAGTGTTGCTTTATCCCCACAGAACTCAATCTGGGTGACAGGTGTCTGGATGGAGTGCTGAGCAACAACAACTATGAGTCGGACATCCTGAAGGTACTAACACTCTCCACACAGCCACAGAGTTAGGCAAAAGCCCCCAAGAGGCTCCCCTTACCCTCACCCTGCTGGCTTTGTTTGAATTTTCTTTTCTTCTAGTTTTTTGTTTTGGGGTGATGCCTTACTTGACAGCTCTGCGGGCTACTCCTGCGGGTATGATACTATGGCGAGTGGGGAGATGGGAATCATGCAGTGCCAGGGATTGATTCTGGGGCTCCTGCATGCAAAGCATGTATTCCAACTCATGGAACTGTCTCTGAGGCCCTCTTTTTTTGTTTTCTGAATAGTCTCCCCTCTCAATTTCTGTACCCCTGAGTTATGTGATAGGTTTTTAGTGTATAGGATTTTCCTAGACTCTAAAACAGGAATTTTCATTGTACGCATCATGCCCTGAGAACACAGGCATTGCTTCCTACAGCTCCTGCTTGCTCTCCATTAAGGATTTTTGGGCCAGGGTGGCTGGCTACCTTGGTGGGGCCAGCCCCCTTAGTTCCCTTTCTTTTTGCCTTTGTCCTCTAATTTTAGGAAGTTCAAAGCTCATATGGCTTCTAGAATTTCAGTATTGAATGTACAGATCAGTTTCACCAAAATCTAGCCCTTGCCTCCTTTATAATGAGCATCTGTACCAGCTACATGCTCAGCGGCTTTACAGTCTGCATCTGGTGGTAGTTTGCACAGGAACCAAGTGTTGCATGTGTCTGAAAGCTGCACACAGGGGTCAGGGTGTTGCATTTTGGGCTCTGCTGAGATTGCATATTGCACTGCAATCTAGGAATGTCTTTGCAGAGGTCAGAGAGACAGTCAGTATTTTAAAGTTAACCTGCCTATGGTGACTCCAAGGTTCTTAAACAAGAATTCCTCTGCACTGGTTTCTGAGTTTGTGTCCACGGGGTTGTCTGAGCACCCGAGAGGTGAACTGGAAGCAGGGCCTACACAGCTGCATGCAGTGCTCATCAGCAGTCCCAGTGCAGACGCTCACCGTGTCTAGGTTGCCCTGCATTGACCTTATCTCTCTTGAATGACCTTGTCTGAAAATTTCACCCTCTTTTCATTTCAGTGATGCTTTCTTCAAGCTTGTTTATCATCTCATTACTTATTTCCCATCACAGAATTACCTGGCGACCAGGGGCTTGACATGGAAAAACATGCTGACAGAAAGTCTGGTGGCATTGCAGCGGGGGGTGTTCCTACTCTCTGGTAGGTATCACTGCCCTTGCCCTTGGTCTCCTCTCTAGCATGGTGTAGTACCTTGTCTCCTTGAAAGTCAAGAATTTGGGGCTGGAGCAGTATTACAGTGGGTAGAGCATTTGCCTTCTATGCAGCCGACCTGGGTTCAATCCCCAGCATCCCATATGGTACCCTGAGCACTACCAGGAGTAATTCCTGAGTGCAGAGCCAGGAGTTAACCCTGGGCATAGCTGGATGTGACCAAAAAAAAGAAAAAAAAAATTTTTTTTACTTTTTTTTAAAATTTAAAAAAAAAAATTTTTTTTTACTTTCTTTTGGGTCACACCCTGCGATGCTCAGTGGTGACTCCTGGCTCTTTGCTCAGGAATTACTCCTGGTGGTGCTCGGGGGACCATATGGGATGCCGGGAATTGAACTCAGGTCAGCCGCATGTAAGGCAAACGCCCCTACCTGCTGTGCTAATGCTCAGGCCCCAGAAAAATAAATTCTGAGCAGGCCAACCTGCTGCCTATCCTGACAAGTTAGACTGGAGCTCAAATGACATATTTCAGATTTTTCTCTCACAGAAGGGTTGGGGGCAGGGGAATGGGGAGCACATGGGTGAGGTATTTATCAGTGTGGAAGCCTGGGAGTAGCCATTCCCAAGTCCTTGCCTTTATGATTTGTTACCCTGGTGTGTTCACTGGGTCAAGACCTGTTCTTTCTCTCTGGGGAACACCAGTGCATTGTGAATTGTGATTATTGTCACTGATGGAGGGTACAGAAAAATCAGTGTTGGGGAGGAGCAATAGTCCAGCGAGTAGGTGTTTACCTACATTTAGCCAATCTATGTTTGGATATGACTGGGTATGACCCAAAAAAACAAAAGCAAAAGAAAAGGTGGATTTGAGAATTGTTGCCTTAGGTTGAATAGCAGAGCTAGTGGAGAGTAGTCACTAGGTTGAGACTTTATCTGCTGAATGTCCTCCCAGAATCTGTGCCTCAGCAGGTGTCGAGAGATAGTGCAGAGGTCGGGTGCTGGTGTTGTACTGGGACTGACCTACGTCCGATCCTTGGCACCCTAGGGTAATTCCTGAGTGCATAGCCAGCAGTAACTCCTAGTATTGCCAGGTATGGCCCAAAAAAGAAAAAATGAATTTGTACCTCAGGGAATGAGACCACATCCCCTGAGCCTGTCAGATTTACATTTATCTTTTAAGTCCTATGAATTTTAAAAGATGTGAGCCAGAAATTATAGTGGGAAAGGTGCTTGCTTTACATATGGATCCTCTGAGTTTGAGCCCTGGCACCACATACATCCTGGCCTCCATCCCCTACCAGGAGTGATCCCTGAGTATAGAACCTGGAGTGAGTCTTGAGCACAACCAGGTTGGTTTTTGTTTTGGGGGTGGTTTGGTTTGGTTTTGCTTTTTTGGCCCCAACTGAAAATCCAGAGATGTAAAAAGAGTCTCTTTTTATTTTTGGTTTACTCATTTGAACAAATTAGTATCAGGGATAGTTTTCTTATCTATGAGTGATGCTCATATATGTAGTTATTTGGACTTAAGGATTTGGATTTGATATATTTTTTTCACTAAGGGTACAATACTTTGTAATTTGTTGCAAATACATTTTCAGTCACGACATTTTATTGCACAACTGTTTTATTGCACGACTGCCGTAGGTTTTATGGTTTTGTTTTGTTTTTTCCAGGAAAGTGTGGTGTGACCATTACGTAACATTTCTTTTCATTTTAGTTTCTTTTGCCAGGGTGTAAATGACTGTATTCCTCCTTTGTGTTTTCATTTTGATGTTTCAGTTGTAGGCAGCCAGTGTCTAAGGCCTTATTATCTGCCATTTGTTTTCTGTGACATTCAGATAGAGAATAATAATTCATACTTCTTTAAGTGTTCATTAAATGTATTATCTTTATTTCTTTCATTCCACTTATTGGGGTTTGCACATGCAGTGCCATCAAGGGCCTTCAAAAGATCACACTGAGTTGGTCCAAAGGATGTGAGTTATTGTTAAACTGCAAAAAGATCACACTGACACAGCTGCTATCACACATGGCTTGTGGGGCAGTTCTAGAGGTTGAGCTCTCAGACTTACACTCTGCAAGACCACTGGGCCCCCATGAGTATTTAAATTCGTGTCTACGTGGAATTATTTGTTCTAAGGCAATGAAATTGTTATCAGGTTGCTTTAGTTCTCAGGTCCTGTGGCCTCCTTCCCGTTTATAACCAGTGTGTTAGCTCCCTCTAGTGTTTGGAAGCATGCTGCCTGGTGACAGGCTGTGTCCACAGGAGGCTGTCATTCTTCTAGATTACAGAATCACAGGGAACACTGTGCTGTGTTACTGCTGTGGCCCTGCTTTCGAGAACTGACCTACCAGTATCGGCAGAACATTCCCGCTCCGAATTGCCTGGTAAGGAATCCTTGTCCCTAACTCACTTTGTGGAGTTTGTTTCTTTACAGGGTAAAACCTTGTGAGTCGATGCTGTATTCTCTTGAAAACCAGGGAGAAAAGTGGTAGTTCAGCTCTGTGAAGGGTGTTGGATGGTGTCCGCCTGAGGACTAGGTCAGTGTGCATGTTGTGGCTTCTAAAACAATGCTTAGAAAGCTGGAACAATCCTGTTAAGTTGGATTTTTTGGTGAAAATTTTTTTCTTTTCCTGAATTCTTGGTATAGTCTATGGAAGCTAGTTAGGAAGTATAACAGAGCCATGCATGAAACATGAAGTTTCTAGAACTTTTTACTTCAGCTCACTTAGCTAGGTTTACAAGTGGATGTCTAGTTACACCAACACTTTGTTTTCCCTCTTAGCGGCTGTGACTTCCCCGTCCTGATTGCTATTGGGGCCGTGAACTGCCGCACTCAGGTGAAGGCACACCATGCAATGTGAGTAAGATTGTTGGGTGGGGCTCTGTGCCAGCCTGGGTCTCAGTGCTCCTGCAGGAAGGCAGACCCTCAGTTTCTGATGGCAAGGTGATTGGTTGTAGGTTCTCACCAAATGCACATCTCAACTTTTATGGGTGGTCATGAACTAGTCTACCTTTTACTTAGCAGTAAACTGTTCTGAAGGCTTTGTAAAGTCACACTGTATATTTAAAGTTGTGTCATTTAGAAATTCTGCTTTTTGGGGCCACAGCGATCTATCTCCATCACCCCATATGATCCCCTAAGCACCGCCAGGAGTAATTCCTGAGTGCAGAGCCAGGAGTAATCCGAGTATTGTCAGATGGGACCCAACAAGCAAAAAAAAGAAAAAGAAGTTCTGCTCTTTTTCTGTTCTATTCTTTCATGGCATGTTTGCATGCAGCAGTGTCAGGAGTAAGGCCTTAGCACTGTTGGGTATGGTGCCCGCCCCCTAGCAAAAAAGAAACGAATTCTGTTGGCAATTTTGTTTTGGGGTGACACCTGACTGTGAGAACCATGAAGTGCTATAGATCAAACTGGAGGTCTTTGAGCATCTAGTTGGCACAATGGGAATCTCTTTTTTCCCTTTTTAAACTTAAGTTTTACCTGGTTTTTTTTTTTTTTTTTTTTTTTTTTTTTGTCACACCCGCAATGCTCAGGGTTTTCTCCTGGCTCTGAACTCAGTAATCACTCGTGTGCGATGCTCGGGGGACCATATGGGATGCTGGGGATCGAACCCAGGCCGGCATGGGCTGGCTGCGTGCAAAGGCAAATGCCCTACCTGCTGGACCATCGCTCCGGCCCCTTACCTGATTTTATTTTGGAGGGAGGGCACATTTATTTAGGGAGAATAAAAATTACATTCTAAGAATTTACTAAACGTATTACTTGGTTTTTTTTTCACTCCCATTATCATTGGGATGATGGAGATTTCACACAGTAGCACCAGGGCAGCATGATGAAAATAATTGATTAATTATTTAATTAAAAATACATACATGGGGGGGCCAGAGCGATAGCACAGCAGGTAGGGTGTTTGCCTTGCATGCGGTCAACCCAGGTATGATCCCCGCATCACATATGGTCCCCTCGAGCACCACCAGGAGAAATTCCAGAGCGAGGAGCCAGGAGTAACCCCTTAGCATTGCCAGGTGTGACCCAAAAAGAAAAAAAATACATACATGAACATAGAAAAATAAAGCCCTTATTATCTCTGGAATTTTGGTTGGAGCCAAAAGGAAAACCAAACCAAAACAAACCAAAGACCCCAAAAGAAAAACCAACCTGGCTGTGCTCAGGACTCTGGCTCTGCACTCCGAGACCACACCTGCTGGGCTCAGGGGACCATCTGGGGTGTCAGGGATTGAGACCACATTGACCAATGCAAGACAAACACCATACCCAGTATACTACCTCTCCAGCCCAGACCCTTTTGGTTTCTTTTGTTTGGGGGCCACACCCAGCAGTGTTCAGGAACTTTCAGCTCTGTGCTTAGGGATCACTCCTGGTAGTCCTCAGGGATCATGCAGTGCCAGTAATCAAACCAGAGGCAGGCAAACATTCTATTGTTTACTACTTATTTTTACTTTATTTTGTTATCCGCCCCCTCAACCCTTTTAAACATTCAAGTAGATCAGTCATATTACTTATCTTAGATGAGACCCATAGTTACACATCTGTGAGGTGTCTCCAGACAGGGTTCTTGCCTTCCGTGCAGCTGACCCAAGGTCAATTCTCAGCATTCCATATAGTCCCCCAGCATCACCAGGAGTAATTCCTGGAGTGCAGAGTCAGGAGTAGCCCCTGAGTACCACCAAGTGTGGCCCAGAAAAAGGGTTAGCCAGATCTTTCCTTGCAATAAAAGACTCTTCTGTAAGCTATTTAGCAGGTTCCTACAAAGAAACATTTCTCAGAGGGAGCCCTTTACCTGCCTCCTTGCCCCAAGGGTGGCTCTCTCTCTCAGTTCTTGTGGTTTCAACCACAGCGAAGGGATTACAGTCTTCAGAACTGATTTTTTTGTTGTTGGTTTGTGTATTGGCAATAAGGGAAGGGACACCACACCATGCAGTGCTCAGGGCTTACTCCTGGCTCTATACTCAGGAATCCTCCTGATGGTCTTGTAGGACCATATGAGCTTCTGGGGATTGAATCCAGGATAAATGCATGCAAGACAAGCTCCCTATGTGCTGTACTAGCTCTCCAGCCCCAATTTCTTTGTGTGTGTGTGTGTGTGTGTGTGTTTTGGGTCACACCCGGTGATGCTCTGGGGTTACTCCTGGCTCTGCACTCAGGAATTACTCCCAGCGGTGCTCGGGGACCATATGGGATGTCGGGATCGAACCCGGGCCGACATGGGCTGGCTACGTGCAAAGCAAACGCCTCTACCCGCTGGGCTATCGCCTCCGCCTCAAGCCCCAATTTCTTTGATGGTATTAAAGTCACACCTCTCCCCTCTCCTCTTTCTCTCTCATACAATTTAAATTCATGCAACTCTCTCTGCCCCCTTTTTTTCTTTTTTGGGTCTCACCCAGCGATGCTCAGGGGTTACACCTGGCTCTTTGCTCAGGAATTACTCCTGGAGGTGCTCGGGGACCATATGGGATAACGGGATCGAACCCGGGTCAGCCGCTGCAAGGCAAACGCCCCTACCCACTGTGTTATCACTCTGGTCCCTGCCCTCTTTTTTTTTCTTCTCTCTCTCTCTCTCTCTCTCTCTCTCTCTCTCTCTCTCTCTCTCTCTCTCTCTCTCACACACACACACACACACACACACACACACACACACACAGACACTGTGTAACTCCTGTAACTCCAGACAGGGTTACTACTGGCTCTGCGCTCCAGATTTACTCCTGGAAGTGCTCGGGGACCATATGGGATGCCGGGATTGAACCCGGGTTGGCTGCGTGCAAGGCAAATGCCCTACCCGCTGTGCTATCGCCCGGCCCCAGAGCTAGTTTCTTTGATGGTTAAAACGTCACTGCTATCTTCCACACTGTTCTCCTTGTATGATTCTTCCAGTTTGTGGTTTGACACTTTTTTTTATTGCCTTGTACTATAACT
>JAJIBD010015340.1:0-14758 GCA_021461705.1 Cryptotis parvus | reverse complement strand
GGATTGGTGTGAAACACTTAATCACTGAAAAGCTCGTATTGTGAACAACTTGGTATATCAAAGTGTTACAATGAAATTCTAAAATGAAAACCATCTTATTAATCCTCTACCAAGTGTCTGGCATATCGACCAACCTGCTGACTAATCTTTGTGCTGAACATGTGTAAATTAGAGTCACTTAATTCGCATTTCACATCTGGCAGACGTCTCCTTGCCTCCGCTTTCCCTACCCCACTTCTCTAATTCAGTTTACTTGCTCTTCCTATAGCTTTCTCCAGGTAAATTATAAGATCACAATGTGAAGTGAAAATCAAAATTTCTGTTTGTATTCTAAGAAAGGTATGACACTAAATTAAAAATTGCTCAAAGAGTGATTTTTTTTTAATAAATACTAGTTTATTTAGAATATTTAGGATATTATTTATACTGCCATAAGGCATTTTTAGAGGTCCTACATAATTCCTATTTTCTTTTCAGTCAAACCTTACTGAAAGAAAATGTGAAACACAATTTTAGGTCTATATTTGAAATCATGCTTAGGTTATTTATTGTATGGTTGCATGTTTCCTATAATTCATTAAAAAATTATAACTACATACATATTGCAAAAAAGAAGTATAACATATCTTTTGCTTCTTCTGAATTTGCTGTGACGAAAAATGTAACTGGACCGTAAGTCAGCCAACTGATCATGGCGCTGGCTACTATTAACTGCCATCAATCGTGGGTGCTCATGTCTAGTCTGCGCAACCACAAGAGAACTCTCTTCCTGACCTATTCAAACGAGATGATCAGTAACCTGGTTCTAACCAGCTGTGGTCCCACACTTCGAATGCTATGAGAGATTTATTCTGTCCAAAATACTTTACTTACACCATGAGCAGTCATCTCTGCAGAATATTTTATCCTTGAACTTAACCAGTACAAAGTCTGACATATCAGTAAGAAAATTAACTAAAGACTCTGAAAAATCTCAAAACATATAGTGACTTCAGAAAAATACCCCATACAAATGATGCAGAGAATGATGGAGCGATTTCTTTAAAATGTGGAATTTTTCAAAATTACAATAGACATTTATTTAAAGCAATGTGTTCATTTTCAGCTTAACTAACTCCAAACTTGTACATTTCAGCTTTAACCAACTTCATGAAGAGGCGTTAGAGAGAGCTGTATCCAGAAACGTGATTACTTTTGCCCATTCTCTCTTGCTTTCCTGAATGACCCTCTTTTAGATATGGTTCAAGGGAGAATTCATCCTCCTTGTGTTTTGTCCACTGCACCTTGGGCAAGATCTCTGCCCCTTGGTCAGGGCTAGGGTTCTCTAAAGTGGAACACTCTGCCGCCTACACAGGTTCTTAGGGAGCCTCCCTGACGGTTTCTTTCCCTTCCTCATCCTCACAGATGGTATCACCCAATATTAACCCCAGTTTTTATCGGACCCGCAGCACTATAATACCATTTCTTTTTTTTATGAATGAATTTATTTTTGACAATTACAAAAATGTTCATGTTTGGGTTTAAAGCCATACAGTGTTCCAGCACCCATCCCTCCACCAGTGCCCACCTCCCACCACCAATGTCCCCGATACCCTCCCCTCTCCTAGCCTGCCTCCATGGCAGGTTCTCCATTTCTTTCTCTTCTCTCTTCTCTCTCTCTCTCTCTCTCTCTCTCTCTCTCTCTCTCTCTCTCTCCTCTCTCTGACATGTTGTGGGTTGTAATAGACTTTCGACAATCATTGGTCCACTGTTCCTTTCTCTGTCTTACCTAACCTCTGCTCCCACACATTTGTGGTGGTTTCGACCTTGGCAAGACCTCCTGATCCACATTTCGCCTGACCTTGGATATTGGTATCATAATATATATATGTAACATAAATGTAATGCCATTTCTGAAGGCTTCCAGCCACCGGCCCGAGGCTGCGGCTGTCTGCCTACCCACTATGTTGACCCCATGTATGAGAGAAATTTTCTTGACATACTACTTTTTAAATCATTGGGGAGGGAACGAAAATCTTCTCGAAGTAAGTCTTCCTGTCTCCCAGGGAGACAATGTATTCGCAGAGGCGTCCCCACTCACCAAGTGAAGAATAGAAGCCAGGATTTTGTACACTGTTTGGATCTCCTCAGGTCTGAAGCCAATGACTTTCATGGCATCAGCCACAACTTTGAATTCTGCAGCATCATTGATGGAAGACTAGGAGTGAAAAGTGGAAAAATGTCACTCACAGATACTTCCTATGAGCATTAAAATCCAACAATTTTGCTTTTTGCAGGAGACCACTAACTGATAGGTCTCCCAGATGAAATAAAACTTACTTCAGGGGCAGAAACATCATTCACAGCCCACTAAATGCCCACAGGTGTGTCACTCACAGCAAGAGCCATATGTTTCTAGAACCTTCCATGAGGGAGCTAATTCACAATTGGCTCAGTGAAGGTGATTTCTGCCCTGTGGTAAGTGAAGGAAGTAGCCTGGGATGTGAGATTACAAATGGAAACTGACTGTAGGGCCTCTCAGACATGCCCGGCTATCTGTGGCCTGTGGTTTTTGCTGCATAATTAGTCTGGGACAGGCTGGGAACACTGCTGCCACATCCCTCTGGCTTTGGACATCCCAGGTGAGGAGAAGCAGGCGACTCAAGCAAGGCAGCACACTTCAATCTGCCAGCAAGCCATTAAACAGGCTAGGGCTGCTATTTCAATTTTCACCATTCGATAAGCATTTAGTGCGTTAGATATTCTAGCTGGTACCAGTATAGACTGAATATTGGTGTCACCCCACCTCTGCCCCAGTCCAGATTAAAATCTTAACCTCCCAACATGCAAGTATTCAGAGGGAGACTCTGGGGCAGTTCATTTCAGGAGTCCTTAGAAATGGGGTGAGTGTCCCTTAGGAAAGAGCCCCTGAGACACCATGTCCCCGCAGCCCCTGAGGTATAGGAAAGCAGCTCATCCACCAATCAGGCCCTTCTCACAGGGGCGAATCTGCAGGTGCTCAGATATCAGGCTTTCCAGCCTCCAGTTCCATGAGGAGTGCAGCTCTGGTTTGGCCGAGCTACACAGTCCATCGTATATTTTGCTGTGGACTAAGACAAGGGTTCAAAGGTGAGTCACCTCCTTTAAGGAGTTGTATCCGTCAGGTTGGAAACACAAACATGTCACCAGGAATGCACAGTGAAGCAATGCGGCTGCTCTAAAAGTTTCCCCAGAGCAGCGGCCATGAGGCCTGGGTGGGGAGGGAGAGAGAGAGAGGGAGAGGAGAGAGAGAGGAGAGAGAGAGGAGAGAGAGAGAGAGAGAGAGAGAGAGAGAGAGACCTGGTCTGCTGCTAACCCACAGCAGGCGCATTTGCCTGACAAGCACACACCCCCTGAGAGTCCAGGACACAGCCAGGCAAGTTGCTCACCTGCTAGTTCTCTGACCTTGGCCAAGACACTTAACCTTCGTGTACCTTTATTTCCTCACAGGCATATGGGTCTCATGATACATTCCTCAGAGGGTGGCTATGAGCTCCAGAAGGAAGAACTTAGATAGGGCCAGAGTAATAGCACAGTGGGTAGGGCTCTTGACTTGTATGTGACTGACCAGAGTTTGATCCCCTGCACAACCAGGAGTGATGCCTGAGCACAGAGTCAGGGTAACTCCAGAGCACAGTAAAATGTGGCCAACACACACACACACACACACACACACGCACACACAGCTTACACATGTATATATATTCATATACATATAAATCTTATAAATCTATAATACATACACATAAATACATACACACAGCATCTGCCTTATTGCTAATACATAAAAATTGTTCGGAAAGTTTCAGACAATATAAGCTGTCATTATAAGCTGCACCCAAGGGAACTGGACTGGGCCCAGAGAGACAGTACAGTGGGTGGGCACCTGCCTTGCATGCAGCCGACCTTGGTTCGAACTCCAGCGTCCCAATAGCTCCTGAGCCCAACCAGGAGTAATTCCCTGAGCACAAAGCCAGGAGTAAGTCCTGATCACCGCCAGGAGCAGGAAGGAAGGAGAACTGAGCCAGAAATTGAAATGCTTTATGTGGAATGGCTGGTAGGTCACCTATTAGTCATTCCTCCCTCCTACCCACTTCGGTTTTTGCTGACAGAACTCTAACTTATTCAGCCCTCCCAAATATATGTATCCTAAGAATCAAACAAAAAATTAGTAGCAAAACCTTAAGTACATTTTATGCATGACAATGAAAATATAACTAATCCATTGTATAGTTAAAGACAAATAATAGAATATGGGGAAAGGGACCACACCTGGGGTTACTCCTGGCTCTGTATCAGGATTACTCCTGGTGGTGGTGCTCAGGGGACCATAGGGGATGACAGGGATCAAACTCGGGTTGGCAGCATGCAAGGCAAATGCCCCACTGCTGTACTGTCGCCCCAGCATCATTGTAGTTTAAAAAAAAAGAAAATTGTATAAAATAAGAAACAACTTCTATATCTTAGATCCTTTCCTCTTACAGTTTTTTTCCTTTTCCCCAAAACTCATAAGTAATGCAAATTTATTAGAGAAGAAATTTAAAATAGGGGAAAGTGGAACACAAACATCTACCATTTTCTCCATGTAAACAATTATATATTCCTCCATATAGAATATGGATCAACTGTATAAACTGTACAAATATAGATGAATTGTATTTATTCTCCCACCCAGAATATACATCAATTGCATATAAAAAACAATTGATCTAGGGCTGGAGCAATACTCTGGTGGGTAGGGCATTTGCCTTGCACACGCTCAACCCAGGTTCAATCCCTGGCACCCTATACGGTCCCCAAAGCACTGCCAGGAGTAATTCCTGAGTGCAGAGCCAGGAGTAACCCCTGATAATTGTTGGGTGTGACCCAAAAAGCAAAAAAAAAATAGATTATCAATATTCTATATGCAGGAATATATACTTACATCTTTCCCCTGATAGAGTGGGGCAATAATGTAATGTTTTATAACCTACTATCAACAACTTCAGTATTATTAAGGTTGGTTATTAAAATGAATGGAAGAAAAAAAGTCAGAAATAAATGAGAAAAAAAAAATCACAATGTATGTGCAAGGGCTCATATACAACAGGAAAGAAGAGGGAAAAGAAAAGCAGAATAAAAATGCTTATAAAACTATTTCTAGGGCCAGAGCGATAGCCCAGCAGGTAGGGTGTTTGCCTCTGCAAGCGGCTGGCCTGTGCCAGCCTGGGTTCAATCCCGGCATCCCAGATGGTCCCCCGAGCACCGCCAGAAGTAATTTCTGAGTGCAGAGCCAGGAGAAACCCCTGAGCACTGCCGGATGTGACCCAAAAGAGAAAAAAAAAAAACTATTTCTAGAATACAATAAAATCAAAGTGAAAAGACAGCAGATGGAGATCCTTGATATTCATATTCAATTACATGAACTTTAAATTTTCTTTTGTCTCAGTGACTTGCCTTGGCCAAGTCATATTCTCTTCTTTTGAGATACATTTCCTAATCGTGTCTAAGCAGTGTCTAAGGGCCCCAGGGACCACTCCAAGCCATACTCAGGTCCAGGGCTGCTTGAATCCAGCAACCTGGCAGCAACCAGGGGCACCCCAGGAATGATCAAGGGACAGTGCAATGCCAGTAAATAAATACCCGACCTGCACAGACCAGCATACACACCAACCCTTTGCATTGTCTGCCCAGTCCACAATATTATTGTAGTGTAAAGTAAAATGCACAGGATTAAAAAATTAAAAGAAAGCACAAGATCACAGAGAGAAACTTTCCTATCACAGGGTGATAAAAGAGAATAATACAAAGTTACGGTTAAACAAAGTTGTTGAGTCAATAATATATCTCTACTCCTAAAAATTTTTTAAACGCAAGAGAATTAAAGTCTCAGTTCCTGACCTAAGGGGAGCAGGTTTGACCACATAACTATTGAATGTCCCTGCTGATCTTTTTCTGATTCTATAGGTAAGCAACCTCAAAGGCAACTCTCACCTTTAATTGAGCTCCTACGCGAATGTAGTTGTAAGATGAGAGAGATTTCTGGAGATGCAGTGAGCGTAGTATCTGCTCTGAACCTCCTTGGAGTAGCTGAAAAAAATTTAAATGAAAATAAATGGGCAAAGTACATGCAGACCTAAAATACCAAACATTCTCAGTTAACAACATTTAGCTTCCATATTCATTCCTTGTGCTTCACTCATGGAAGTGCCCTCGTTCTAGCTCTGAAGACCGTTGTATTTTTCAGCTTGAAGGTAAATGGCTTTGGTTCATCAGTTATGGAAAATATTATATAGTCAGGAAGAAAACCTGGAAGAAAATAAAATGTAGCCTTATCTCTCTCCACAACCCAAATGACAAAAAATGCTCTTCCTTTATCCGTGGTCATCCGTATGGCAGGTGCCCTCGAGCTGGGGCAGCCACTTGCTTTAGCAGCGTGCTACCTAGACCAGACAGAAGTTAGAGAAAAGGATTGGTATCACCCCAGAAATAAGAGCTTGCAGTCACAAGATGGAACATTGCTGCATCTCAGGGAAGCACAATCAGGTAACCATGACTGCAGTGTTGGACAAAGACAATTTTCACCCAGGTGGGAGAATCAATGACAGAAATCCTAAAGGTTTTTAAAAAATAAACAGAATTCTACGCTTTTTGATAAAGGTTTTTTTTTTTGGAAAGCATGGCAAATTGTCAACAAAAACAGCTCTACTATGAGTAGCCATTTTATACAGAGTATGACTTAAGGAAGGCATTATGTTTAATTCAATATTAAACTATATGCTCTGCCTTACATAAAAAATGCAATTATTAGATTTTTTAAGTATAAGTTTAAAAAATAGGGCTCAAACCAAAAGCATATATTTAACCACTGAGTGACGTCCCTGACCAAAATTATTAGATTTGTAAATTGATTTATATTAATATTAAATTTATATTTTTATGTTACATTTTTATGTTACATATACTTCTAGGTTATATTAAATATAAATCTATTTATATTTTAATTGATTTATGTTTATAAAACCAAATATACTAGAACTTGTTTATAATAATAGGTACTCTCTATTACAAAGAGATTACTCTCTCAATAAATGCTGGATTTAGAGGTGACTACAAGAGTATGCCACCCGCACGGCAAAAGCCTGGCAAGCTACCTGTGTCGTATTTGATATGCAAAAAACCAGTAACAATTTTAGACCTCATTACCATGACCTGATGGAATGGTTTGAGGCTCTTTATGTTCCTGGAGCAAGCAGGTGCCCTTGGGCTCTACTAGCATGAGACAGGACATATGGAGATGATACTGGTGCCCGCTTGAGCCAATCGATGATGAACAGGAAGACAGTGACAGTGACAGTGACTCTCTATTAAATCAGTTGCCCAGAAATATATGCTTGTGGATAAAATTTTTTGTTCTTATTTTTTTTTTTTTTTTCTTTTGGGTCACACCCGGCAATGCTCAGGGGTTTCTCCTGGCTTTGCACTCAGGAATTACTCCGGCGGTGCTCGGGGGACCATATGGGATGCCGGGATCGAACCTGGCCGGCTGGCCAGCCAGGCAGGACGCCCTACCGCTGGGCTATCGCCCGGCCCCTTGTTCTTATTTTTGAGTCACACCCAGTAACGCTCAGGACTTACTCCTGGCTCTGCACTCAGGAATCACTCCTGGTGGGACCTCAGAGACCCATATGGGATACAAGGGATTGAACTCAGATCAGTGTGTGCAAGACAAGTGCCTTACCCTGCTGGACTATTGCTCTGGGCTCTGAACGTGTCAAAACTAATAAATGTATACTGTCACCATGCAATCATCCTTAGAGATATTTACGCATGTAAATCAAGCTTATTGATTTTCAGTTTTATTTTCATTCAAAATTTTACTGCTTAATTTCATCACTAACTATATATTATTAGTGTTGGTATATTCTACTTTGGACTTTAAAATGTATAAAAATGTATCATATTATCTTATCTTCTACATATAATGATTTTCCAATAGGAGGAGGATATTTTGCTTCAGATTTTATTTACTTATTTTTTGTTCATGGCCCATATTCAGTGGTGCTCAGGGCTTACTCCTGGCTCTGTGCTGAGGAATCACTAATAGTGGTCAGGGGACAGCATGAGGTGCCGTGCTGGGAACAGAACCGGGTAGGGCGCTTCCCCACATGCTGTATTATCACTCTGACCTTGCAATAGATTTTGAAAGCATTTCCTAAATAAAATTAGGCTTGCTCTTCAAGCCGGTGTTCTCCAGAAACTTGCATCTCGCTTGCTTTTCTGTTTCTTTGTTTATCTCCACTCTAGAGAAGCCTGTGTTCTCTCTCCCCAACTGGCACTGCCCCCTTTCTCTCTGCTCGCATCTTTCTAAATAAGCTTCAATGAACACTTTTGCTTCATGCACACAAAAACAACAAAATTAACATAGCTAGAATTTACCATTTCAAATATTTTCAGTTACTAAGAACTGTCTACATTGAGAGGAAATGTAATGTTCAACCAAAGTGATCAGGTGTGTGTGTGTGTGTGTGTGTGTGTGTGTGTGTGTGTGTGTGTGTGTGTGTTTGGGCACACATGTTTAATGTGTCATGGGTGGATGGAAAGGCACAGGATTACAAGTGACATTCCCTTTCTGTGCAACTGAACAACTGGTCAATTTCCTAGAAATCAGCAGTACTAACCTGATAGAAAGAATGGAAGCTTCTTTCTCCCGGCTGCTGTACAATCACTCGGGACTAAGGAAAAAACACATAAAGATAGTTCATCTGAAAGTGTACCCCTAAATTATAGGCAGTATCTCAGGGGTCCCGGGCTCTTTTCTGTAGTGCCAGCAGACAGTACTCTCAGGCGCTAGGAGACGTCTTCTCTGAAGGCTTTTTTTTTTGGGGGGGTCACACCCAGCAATGCTCAGGGAGTTACTCCCTGGCTCTGCACTCAGGAATCAGTCCTGATGGTGCTGGGGACCATATGGGATGCTGGGGATTGACCCTGGCTTGGATGTGTACAAGATAAACGCCCTACCGGCTGTGCTGTTGTTCAGGCCCCTTCTCTGCAGGCTTTTCTGTCTCACTCCCCTCTTCCTTCATTAAAAATTTACATTTGTGATTGCTTTCTCAGTAGTTTACAACACTGCAGAGAATTAAGTTTTACACTTCCGTGTGGGCGTGACATCCTCCAGCTCCTTTCGATAAAGTTCCAGCTTGGTGCAATATTCTGATAATCCATTTTACTACTTAAAACAGCGCCCCTAAACTTTCTGAAACATTAAGCTATTTTGCTTTTTTAATTTTTTAACCTGGAACCTAAAGAGGAAATTTTTATTTTAGGTGTGTGTGGGGTGTGCAGGAGCATTTAATCTCTGGAAGCGTGTAGATAGAAGAAATGCTGAAGAGAGAAGGACCATCCCCTTCTGCAGGACTTGTTAGCAATTCAAAGGGCAGTGCCTATATCCTGTAACAAAACCAGTTAGACAAGATTATCTACAGAGACCCCGGCCTTAAATGTCTTAAAAAAGATTGCAATTAAGAGGCCTCTAAAAGGTAATTCATTCCAAAGGCTAGTGTTTAGGGTGGAGGAGGGCTTAAAAAGGCAGTGTCAGGAGGGCTGGGACCCAACCAGTGACCTCAGCCAACTGAGGCTGGGATCCTGCAAGATCCCAAAGGTGGGCTATGGGGCCAACCCAGCAGCGTTGGGGGGCCTCCTGGGCTGCACCCGTGATGCTCAGGGAAGCGGAAGGTGCTGGTATCTAGTCCGTGGGACGGATACCTGACCACTGCCAGGTCTCCCAGCCCCCTGGAAGGGATCCTTCTGACTGACTCTGCACAAAGTCAAGTCTGATGAAACATATGGGGTTAAAAGACAAATAAACTGGGATTTCGTGTCAATTTTCAACTGACCTTTAATTTCAACTATTAAAGTAAATACTTTAATAGGCTAACTTCAATTCAACAAGCCAAAAAGAAAGATTAGGGCTCACATGTGACTTAAGGCAGAATCTGCCTACGGTGTTCCGATCCATGGACCCATGTCACTACATGTAATCACAGTGGCACTGCCACTGTGATCTCCGGGCCACAACAAGTGTGTGATCTTTGGCACACGGCAACCAATCTACAACCCCTGTGCACTGCAATAGCAACAACAACGGGCGGCGGGTAGGGGAGTGAGGAAACTCATTACAGTGCATTCTCCTGTCAACGGGAGGCCACAGAGGGAATGGGGTGGAGAATGGCAGGTGACCAGGCGAAGTCAATTAGGATTGAATCCAATTCAGATTTGGGGAAGGGCAATCTTAACTGCCAAAACCAGGCGGGTGAGCTCCAAGGACCCTCCTTCAGTCACACTCGGTGATAACTAAGATTAATTAGGACACAGCCTTGCTGGCAGACCCAAGAGTAAGGTTTTAATTGGAATCTTCGACAGGTCCAACATTCACGTAGGCAGACAGAAACATTCTCTTCATGTTTCGCTGACCAAAATGAAAACATCTTTCGAAAGATCTTGCGACTAGACTACAAGATCATAAAACAGAGCTGTTAAAAAGAGCAGTGAAGGGGCTGGAGTGATAGCACAGCGGGTAGGGCGTTTGCCTTGCATGCGGCTGACCCGGGTTCGATCCCCAGCATCCCATAGGTCCCCTGAGCACTGCCAGGAGTAATTCCTGAATGAAGAGTCAGGAGTAACCCTGAGCACGCCTGGTGTGACCCAAAAGAAAAAAAAAAAGCAATGAAGAAGCAGAAGGCTGAAGGAGAAAGAGGAGTTCAATGAGCTTGAACTAAAAACCCATGAGAGCTGGTGACAGGGAAAGAGATGATGAGACTTGTGATTCTTGTTAAACTTACCCAGAAGGTGGGCCCACAATCCTCTACTCACTCCCCCCACTTTCTCCATTTCCCAGCTCCTACACCTTTATCTACAAAGTCCATAACTTTGCAAGTGCTAATAAAAGAGCACAAAAGGAGAATGCCTGCCATTGAAAGCTTAGGAGAGCAGGAAGGGGGAAGAATGGGAGTAAAAGCTGTTATAAAGAAAAACTTTCTCTGCAGGGTGGGCTACTGTTTGGCTGACTTCTCATGTGAGAGAGTGTAGGCGGCTGTTTGCAAACCACATTGGAACATTTCCCCTTTAATATCAGAAAGCAAAACATACACAAACAAAAGCACATATAGAGAAACAAAGAAAAGGAAGAGACAATGTCCAATGAAAATAAACCCTGACCACAGAACTGAGGCCAAGAAGTTAGGGTGGAGAAAGAGCTGACTGACAGGGCACAATGGACCTTGGGCTGGCACTCTGGGGTGCCCTAAATATGTAAACAATTACTCAGGCTGGCACTCTGGGGTGCCCCTAAATATAAACAATTACTCTTGTGAACCAAGAGTAACTGGTCAGTCAGTCAGCATAAATAAGTACAAATAAATAAAATAAGTCAAGACTGGCCTTGCTGCCTCTGTCCAGGTGACCCTGGTCACCACTGGAGCATGGGACCGAGGAGACTTTTGCTCCTTCCGTGAGTCTGTTCTGGGCTTCTGGAGTAGAAATGAGCCTAATCCTACTGGAATTTCGTTTCAATGTTTTTGCTTCCACAAAGACCCTACAGCCTCCTGACAAAGGACAGGGTTTTCCCTATTTCCTGCCAGTTTTTCCCAAAGGAAACTTATTTCAAAAGCTTACCTTTTCCCTGGGGTTGTAAAATAAAAAATAGGATTCTGGCACATAAAGTGGCTCCTAATAATCTCAGGTCTCCGATGTGATCACTTTTCATATTTAAGACATACAGAGAGAATTATTCTTATACAAGGCTGGTAATTATTCTACAGACTCCCTGATCTTAACACTGCTATATTTTAAGATAAGTGGTGACGTTTTCTTTCCATGCCTTTGATCTGTTTTTCTTCTGCTCCCAAAATACACCACCCAATTTTGTGAAGGGGGTAGTATGTGATTTTTGTACAAATATGTCTCTCATTGTATTGTTTATTTTGGGAAAATAAGGGACGGAGTTGCAAAAGATTAGAGGAAATTGATTAAGAAGATCTAATCTCCCTCTTTTCCAGAGAATAAATAAAACACCATTTCCAGGGAGCAAGAAGAAATTCTATAAATATAATCAGATTTTGGAAAAACATTCAGCATTTGCAAACATGCCCCTCAGAAATTTAAGCTTGTCTTACCTTCTCCAATAAGTAATTATTGATATGTCCACCAATAGGATCGCCCTTGAAATCGAAGTTGATATCCATGTATTTTCCAAACCTGCTTGAATTGTCATTGCGGTTGGTCTTAGCATTTCCAAAAGCTTCCAAAACACAGTTGGATTTAAGCAACATATTCTTCACTCTTTAATAGAAACAAATTAAAGTCATCACAAGAAGTCTTTGAAGTTTTAATAGCTTAATTTTTTTTTTTTTTTTTTGGGTCACACCCGATGATGCTCAGGGGTTACTTCTGGCTCTGCACTCAGGAATTACTCCTGGCGGTGCTCAGGGGACCATATGGGATGCCGGGGATCGAACCCAGGCTGGTACAGGCCGGTCGCGAGCAAGGGCAAATGCCCCTACCGGCTGGGCTACCGCTCCGCCCCTAATAGCTTAATTTTTTTAAAAATGCAAATATTTCTGCAGAGATGCTGACTGCAGAAAGCCTATTCGTATCCTTGTCCTTGTCATGTTAGACAGAAAAATCAAAATAAAAAAGTGTCTTCCCTCTTTTGACAATACAGCCCAACAGAATTTTTAAAAAAGGGCCGGAGGCGATAGCACAGAGGGTAGGATGTTTGCCTTGCACGCGGCTGACCCGGGTTCGATCATCGGCATCCCATATGGTTTCCGCGCACCTCCAGGAGTAATTCCTGAGCAAAGAGCCAGGAGTAACCCCTGAGCATTCCGGTGTGACACAAAAAGCAAAACAAACAAACAAACAAACAAATAAAAGTTCACCATAACTCCTTTTTTCCATTTGCAAAACAGAAGATAGTGATGTATATATAGCATAAAAGAAATATTATGTGTATACTTCAGTAAATATAATATGTGTATACAGATTTAAGAAATACTGAGCTTCAAGGTAGCAACTCTGAAAACATTACATTTTCTTTTCTTTTCAAAGAACCTATAGGGGGCCAGAGGTAGTGATGCAGAGAGGGCACCTGCCCTTGCATACAGCCAACCTGAATTTGAACAGAATCACATACGTTGCCCCATGAGGAGTGATCCCTGAGCACGGACATGTGTGGCCCCAAAACCAAAACCAAACTAAACCAAGCAAACACAAAGACTGATATGAAACAGTTATTCCACTTGACCCCACACATTTCTTTTCTCACTTTGGAAAAAACCTTCCATTTTTCCGTACACATTTCATTAAGTGACTACAACATGCCAGGCCCCCCTGCCCAGTGCTAAGCCCGAGGGCACACCACCAGCTGCTACTCCCGGTGGTGGGTGGCAGCGCGTGATACAGCCTTAGAAAAGGAATCCTCTCTGGCTGGAGAGACAGTACCCCACCAGCTGCTACTCCCGATGGTGGGTGGCAGCGTGCTGCAGCCTTAGAAAAGGAATCCTCTCTGGCTGGAGAGACAGTACCGCCACGAAGGTCACTGGCCTTGCATGCAGCTGACCCAGGTCTGCTTCCGTATCATTCCCTGAGCACCATCAGGAGTAATCCCTGAGAACAGACCTAGGAGTAACCCTGAGCAGCACTGAGTGTGGCCCAAACACTAAAAAAAAAAAAAAAGAAAAAAAAAGGCGTTCTCTCTAGAATGCCTAATTCCAGGGGCTTTATTTAATATCAGGAAAAAGAAGATTTGCCTCTCATTTTCTCCAGGGAACTGAGTGTTCCCAGAGCATAAAAAAGATATTAACTCCTGGGAGGCCAAACACATACAGTAGAAACACCATCTGCACTTTTCTTTTCTCCTTTTTTTTTTCTTTTTTGGGTCACACCCGCAATGCTCAGAGTTAAATCCTGCACTCAGGAATTACTCCTGGCGGTGCTCGGGGGACCATATGGGATGCTGGGGATCGAACGTGGAGTCAGCCATGTGCAAGGCAAACGCCCTTCCCGCTGTGCTATTGCTCCAGCCCCTGCACTTTTATTTTCATAGCAGCACTATTCACAGTAACCAGAATCTGGAAACAACCTGAGTACCCGAGAACAGATGACTGGATAAAGAAACTGTGGTACATCTACACAATGGAATACTATGCAACTGTCAGGAAAAACGAAGTTATAAAATTTTGCCTATAAATGGATGGACATGGAGAGGATCATGTTGATTGAAATTTGCCAGAGAGAAAAGGACAGATATAGAATGACTGCATTCATTTGTGGGATATAAAAAATAGTATGATACTAATATCCAAGGCCAGATAAAACATGATCAGGAGGACTTGTCAGTGGGTGGAATCTACTGCAAGTATGTGGGAGTCAGAGATAAGACAAAGAAAGGGTCCAGTGTGCTAATAATTGTTGGAAATGATAAAACCAGCCTAGAACTGAATATTGAATGTAGGCAAAGGGATATACATGATAAACTCTAAATGTATTTATTGCAAGCCACAATGTGTAAGAGACAGAGGGTGGGGGGGAGAGAGAGAGAGAGAAGAGGCAAAGTACTTGCCATGGAGGCAGGCTGGGGGAGGGGGAGGGAATCAGGGCACATTGGTGGTGGGAAATGGGCACTGGTGAAGGGATGGGGTGCTGGAACACTGTATGACTGAAGCCCAATCATGAACAGTTTTGTAACGGTATATCTTATACC
>JAJIBD010015339.1:0-39217 GCA_021461705.1 Cryptotis parvus | reverse complement strand
CTAGTGTTGCAAGACTCCCTAAGAGCCTCTGCATCTGCTCTGAATTGCCGCCTGCAAATCACTTTATAGATAAGGGGTAGTCTAAATGTGGCAGTTTATCTGACCATGTATTCCGTACTAGCTGGTACAAATATTCTCTCATGCTACCACAATCATCGTGGGACTAGCTAGATCTTACCAGCATATTTGCCTGGCCACGTTGGATTCCTAAATATCTAGACCAGAGAGCAATGCTGTTTGCCTCCCAAGCAAGCAAGCATGGCTCCCTGATAACTCAAAGGCAACTAAAATACAAAACTACCGTGAAGTAGATGAGACTTGTGAAGGCTTGGAGAAATATTTAACTGGTACTAGTATTAGACTTTTGTACAGAGACAAGCCATCTATGAAACCCCCTTTCTCTATCTACCCCTATAAAGGCTTTTCCAGGCAGATCTTGGCTCAAGACATTAGCATGTAAAGGGCCTAGGTGAGGTGCTGGGAGAAATTACCTGAGGGCATTTGACCCTCGCTGCTTTCCATAATAGTGGGAGGGAGGTCTGAGTTGCAGGGGTATAAAACTAGCCTGCTTCCTCTCTCGTGCTCTCTTTTTTGGGCTCTCTTTGTGAGCTCGCACCCTTCTTGTGAGTCTTGTCTCTTTGTCTTCTCTTTACAGGGCCTTTACACGTGGTAGCTGCCATTTTGGCCTGACACATGGCTGGGGTTCTAGCCAGGAATCCTAAGCATAGGGTTTTTCCTATTGTGGATATGTATGCCTGAACCTGTGATAAGTAAAGCTTTTTAAAACTGCATCGGATTCCTGAGTCTTCATCCATTCCCTCTGGCTTCGGAGGTAGAAGGGAGCTTACTTCCCGGCACTGTTGGGGGACCCGGCAGCGTCCCGGACACTCTAGCAGTGTTTACATAGAAGAGAGGTTTCATTAGAATGAACCTTGGCTTAATTAGATTAAGCTATGAGGGGGCAAAACAGCAAAACTCCCAGATTAGCTATATCTCTGTCATCCAACACCTCAGATCTTAAATCTGTGTGTCATACATTTATATGTCTTTGGGTGTTATTTATTTGTCCTCAACTACTATTAATCTTTGCTACACTGTTATAATAGATATCACACTGTCATATCTAGAATCATGTATTTGCCAATCAAGAACGTGGTTTCTCCCAGCAGCTTGTGAAGAGCAGATATCCATGTTTATTTTTGTAGGAGAAGTGAAACAGAGTATGGGAAAAACTCCTTTAAATGGGCATGAAAAATGGTGTTCTCTGTCCTTATGCAAATCAGGTCTGAAAATGACCAATCAGGTAACACTTGTCCTTATTAGCTTATGTAAAATTACATCATCTGCCTTTATACAAATAGAGTATACAGGATTGTTGCAGGACTCCTAAGGGCCGCTGCATCTTCTCTGAATTGCTGCCTGCAAATCACTTCGTAGATAAGGGGGTAGTCTAAATGTGGCAGTTTATCTGACCATGTATACTGTACTAGCTGGTATAAATATTCTCCGATGCTACCACAATTATCGTGGGACTAGCTAGATCTTACCAGCATATTAGCCTGGCAACTTAGGACCCCTAAGTAATTAGACCAGAGAGAAATGCTGTTTGCTTCCAAGCAAACAAGCATGGCTCCCTGATATACTCAAAGGCAACTAAAATACAAAACTACAATGAAGTAGAAGAGACTTGTGAAGGTTTGGAGAAATATTTAACTTGCATTAGTATTAGTCTTTGGTACAGAGACTTGCCATCTCAGAAACCCCCTTCTCTACCCTATAAAGGCATATCCAGGCAGATCTTGGCTCAAAACATTAGCATACTAAAGGGCCTAGGTGAGGTGCAGGGAGGGATTACCTAAGGGCATTTGACCCTCCCTGCTTTCCATAACAGTTGGAGGAAGATCTGAGTTGCAGGGGTATAAACTAGCCTGTTTTCTCTCGGCGCTTCCTTTTGGGCTCTCTCTCTTTGTGAGCGCTCACCCTTCTTGGGAGTCTTGTCTCTCCTTTTACAAGGCCTTTACACGTGGTGGTCGCCATCTTGGCCTACATGTGGCTCGGGTTCTAGCCTGGAATCCTAAGCACCGGGCTTTTCCTTTTGCTGATTTGTATGCCTGAACCTGTGGTAAGTAAAGCCTTTTAAAACTGGCCCGAGCCGATAGCCCAGCGGCTAGGCGCTTGCCTTGCACGTGGCCGGCCTGTGCTGGCCTGGGTCCGATCCCCGGCATCCCATATGGTCCCCGGAGCACCGCCAGGAGTGATTCCTGAGTGCCCAGCCAGGAGTAACCCCTGAGCATTGCCGGGTGTGACCCAAAAGAAGCAAAAAAAAAAAAACTGCATCGGACTCCTGAGTTTTCATCCATTCCTCGCAGGCTTCGGGGTAGAAGGGAACTTCGCTTCCCGGCACTGTCCGGAGACCCCAGCGGGAGCACCCCGACACAGGTTAACCAATTGGCACACATCCCTTCTTTACAAGCATGGAAAAAATGGTGTTCTCTTTTCTTATGCAAGTTAGGTCTGCCAAATGACCAATCAGGTAACAACTGACTGTCCTTATATGTTCATATAAAAGTGCACTATCTGCCATTATGTACCAAGGGTGTATACAATAACAAATTTGAGCACACATGCCTATATATGGTTATATAAAATTGTGTCATCTTTTCTTATGCAAATTAGATCTGCCAAATGCCGAATCAACAACAGTTGTCCTCATATGGCTTGCAAATTCATATCATTTGCCTTTATGCAAAAAATGTACATAGGATAAATCATTGGAGCACATATGCATTCATATCAGCATGAGAAAGGGTGTTCTCTGTCATTATGCAAATCATGTCTGTAATATGACCAATCAGGAAACACCTGTCCTTATAAAGTTATCTAAAAGCACACTATCTTCCCTTATGCAAATAGAGTATACAGGATAACAATTTGAGTGCACATGCCTTCATATGGGCATATAAAAATGGTGTCATTTATTGGGAATTATGGGCACCCCGACAAATCCTGGAGTAGGTCAGGGAATCCCCTTCTGCTCCCTAGGTAGCAGTGGCCTGCCTGTGGATGGAGAAAAAGTGCGAAAATCCGGCAGTTTCCAGAAAGCTTTACTCACATTTGGAATGTTATACATATCAGCAATAGGAAAACCCCTAGATTTAGGTTCCTGGCTTGGCCCAGGCCACGTCTAGGTTTAGATTTCTAGGCCAATATTGCCACTACTATGTTCTAAGGCCTAACAGGGGAGATACAGGAGAGGAGAGGCAGAGAGCAAAGAGAAGCCAAAATGTAAAAGACCCTTTCTCTTCTCCTAGCTTATTTTATAGATAGAAACCTGCCAAATCCTCCCAGACCAGCCCATCTTGGGCTGGGCTATCTAGAGAGAAGGCCAGATAAATGACCTTTTGAAATGGAGATGGGCCCTATGGCTTAGCTTCACAAATGCCAGAATTCATTCCCTGAGATAACTCTGTGAGGGAGATTACCTCACAGAGTTGGGAGGACTTCATTTCTGAACCAGAAAGCAGTTCAGAATGTACTGTGCAGAAAATGTCAATAATACTTCTTACCATGCATATATGCCAGCTGATTCGAGACTCTAGATCGCACTAAAGTCCAAAATTCATCAGAATCATTCTCTTTGGCATTACCTTTAGAATCAGATTTACCTCAGGTTGTCTAAGGCACACTGGCACTTCTCTTTGAACTAGAAGAATGGATCACATTATGGTTGATCCAACATGGCAAAGTATTCTTGGAATATATACATGTATGTCCCAACAAGGGGACCTGTGAGAGCAGAAAGAGTATGGAACAGGTCATGAAATATTCATAATACTCATGAAACAATATTTATGCAGTATCAATTGTATCACTTCACTTTTCTTCTCGTTGTTCATCGATTTGCTCGAGCGGGCACCAGTAACATCTCCATACATCCTGTCACATGCTAGTGCAGCCCAAGGGCAAATATTCGCTCCAGGAATATGAAGAGCCTCAAACCATTCATTCAGGTAATGAGAATGAGGTCTATAATTGTTAGTGGTTTTTGGCATATCAAATACAGCAAGGGTAGCTTGCCAGGCTCTGCTGTGCAGGTGAGATTCTCTTGTAGTAGCCTCTCATCTCGTGCAGTTATTGATGCAAATGTAACAACATATCAAGAAAAAATAAATTAAAAAACACAATTACAGCAAAACTATTCTTTTTATGCTTTTCTTTTCTACTTTTTGGCCACATGTGGCAATCATGGCTCTACACTCAGGAATCATTCCTGGCTTTGCTCAGTCAGTGCCCTCTCATCAGAACTCCACCCAGCAGAAGAGCCTATCACAGCACAGCTAATCAAGATCCACACTGCAACAGTCTTTTTCAAGTCCGGCCGAGGTATGATGATCCAGAGGATCACAGACATGGGGCAGAGCTGCTACAAGCTCTCCCTGTGTCTAGCCATTCACAAAGCCGGGAGGGATGGCAGGTTCTAGCCCTGGCCTGCCACCCCAGCAGAGCCTCATAAGAATTCTCGCAAGAACCCCCCACTCATTGAGGGCCTCCAATTTCCCACATCTGGATTTCCCTCTCATCAGAACTCCACCCAGCAGAAGAACCTATCACAGCCCGGCTCGGTGCGTCAGTGGCCGTACGGTTCATCAACAAATGCTGGAGATCAGAGGTGACTACAAGAGTATGCCACCCCCAAGGCAGAGCCTGGCAACCTACCCATGTCATATTTGATATGCCAAATACCAGTAACAATTATAGACCTCATTCCCATGACCTGATTGAATAGTTTGAGGCTCTTTATGTTCCTGGAGCAAGCAGATGCCCTTGGGTTCTACTAGCATGATACAGGACATATGGAGATGGTTCTGGTGCCCACTCGAAGCAAATCGATGATGAACGGAAGACAGTGATACAGTGGTACAGTGCTCAGGGGGCCAAATGGTATGAAGGGAATTTACATGGATTCAAAGATGTACAATTTGGACTATTGAAAACTAAAGTTTCTATATAGCAAAACAAACTCAGACTAAAATTAAAAGATAGATAACTGAATGTGAGAAAATACTTGGGGTCAGCACATGAGATGAAGGGTTGATATGAAGGATATATAAAGAATACAGAAACATCAGCAACAAAAAATCAAAAACACTATCAAAATTGGTGAGATGAAATGAACAGGGGATAACTGCACGTAAAAAACTGCTCACAGATTTTTTTATGATTAGGAAAATCCAAATGAGGAAGAAAATGAGACACCAACATGAGACAAAAGAGGGGTGCCTCTTTATAGAGACCATTCAGTTGCTTGTTTAGCCAGTGAAGAACTTAGTTGTTGTGGCCCAGCCATTGTGGTTTGCAGCTGACCACTAGGTCAGCATCACCCTTGACCATATGTTCTTCGTGGAATCGCAGACAGTCCACTAGGACTCTGAAACCTTTTGTGGGACATTAAGTGTGCCAGGTCATGGAGTCACAGAATCATGCCTGATAGGACGACCTATCAGGGTGCTCATACACACACACACACACACTCACACAGAGGTTATAATATTCCTCCCCATTCTTCCTAAATATTTCCAAGGGAGCATACATTCTCAGCAGATTTTTCACAGATTGCTTCCTGCTGGGGAACTCTTCACTGCAACGTCCCATTGCAGTCACCAAAGTGATGTAGGTGGGCTTCATGGGTGGCATAGGGGTGAGGCCAGAAGGGGAAAGAGATGACTGCTTTCTCCCCAGCTGCCTTTGCCGCCTGGGACCCACTGGACAGGCTAAGGACTGATAAAAGGCAAGTCAGCCCTAGGCCTTATCCAGGGTTTCCCCAGGGTTTTTGTCTTCCTCACAGAAAAGAATTTTCAGGAGTAGATAAGCAGTGAAGTAAAAATATTTATAAATGGAGGTTTTAGGAAGGGGAAGCAGGAGGGTAAGTGAGAGAGAGAGTACACATCTCAAGAGGGGGAGATGTGGGTGACACATGTGCTCGGGTACCACATGTGCTCAGCCACATGGGCTTAAGCAGCACTTGGGCTCAGGCAGCATATGCACCAGGAAGCATAAAGTATTTTATGCAGTATAAAATTGTTTTTACTGGTTTTGGCACATTGAATACAGGTCAGACTGTTGGCAGAAAGTAGATCTAAGAATATGCGAAGGAAGGTCTGATGGATACTTCCTGTTAACAGATACACGGGGTCTTCTGGCAGACTGTCTCCCAATAGAGTTAGTATGTAGAATTTCCTAGTGAGACTGTTAAACAAGCTGCGGCTACACAGACAAGGCTATTCTAGGTAATTTCTCTGCGCATTTCCTTGATGGCCATAACTAGCCCAAGATGGAGACTAATGGAGGATGCTTGAAGTTAGGCATAAAACAGGTTTTTCTTGTTCTTCTGTCTGACATGACCTTGCCATCATGGGCTAGACCGGAAGGAGAATTAGCAACTGTAATGCATTCTTTTCTTCGTCTCACCTTACCTAGATAGCAGCCCCTGCAGGTTTTTGGTTCCTGGATGTCTCCTTCCTATTATTCCTAAGTCCTATGCAAAGAATGTGAAATGTCTTTGTAATGTAAACCATGCAAACTTAAGTCTAAGCTGTATTGCCCTTTGAGACTATGGGGATAAGAGAGTTGGGGTCCTTGTGGAGGTGGTCAGTCAGCTGCCAAGATAAGAGCTGCTGCCCCTCCTGCTGGTGATCATTAAAAATATTAATGGATATATGTCAGGGAAACTGCTGGGGTCCCCAACAGTGACAGGACAGAAGTTCTCTTCTTCCTCCGAGGATGCCAGGGGAACAGATGAAAATTTACAAGTTCGGTGCAGTTCCAAAAAGGTTTTTAATAGTACAAAAGCTCTTCCACAGTAATCCAATATGATTAACAAACTCTAGCTCTGGTCCTTACTTAGACCATACAAAAGAGCCTAAGTCTCCCACCAAAGAGAGAGGATCTCACCCGAGATGAGTCCTACCCAGAAGGAGCAAAAGACCAAAGAGCAAAAAGCCAAAAGCTAAAAGCCGTAGGAGCCAAAAGGCAAAGCAAAAGGCCCAAAGTGATGGGGCCTCAAGTCAGCCCCCTTTATACACAAAGTAATCCAACCAGGGTCATGTCAACAAAGAACCCTAAGCAGAGTGTAGTGCCACACCATATTGCAGGTATCACTGTCACTGTATCACTGTCTTCCCGTTCATCATCGATTTGCTCAAGCGGGCACCAGTAACATCTCCATATGTCCTGTCTCATGCTAGTAGAACCCAATGGCACCTAATTGCTCCAGGAACATAAAGAGCCTCAAACCATTCCATCAGGTCATGGGAGTGAGGTCTATAATACTGGTATTTGGCATATCAAATAAGACACGGGTAGCTTGCCAGGCTCTGCCATGCGGGTAGCATACTCTTGTAGTCATCTCAAAATCCAGCATTTATTGATGAATCGTGTGGACACGTGAGCCGGACTGTGATAGGCTGGTCTGCTGGGTGGAGTTCTGATGAGGGGAAGTCCGGATATGGAAAATGGAGGCCCTCATGGAGTGGGGGTCGTCTGGCTTGTTGCGAGGCTCTGCTGGGGTGGCGGGCCAGGGGTAGAACCCCGCCATCCCTCCCAGGCACCTCATGAGCGGCTGGGCACAGGGTGAGCCAGTAGCAACTCTCCCTGATTTTTGTGTTTCTTGAAACACAAAAATCAAAAGTCATTACAAATATTCAGCCCAGGAGTTTAAGAGTATACCCCTTCATTCTATATTAAATAACATGCAAATAGGAAAAACTTCTCAATTTTAAATGTATCTTTGGAGGGGCCAGATCAATAGCATTGTGGGGGAGGGCATTTGCCTTGCACGTGGCCAACCCAGGTTCCACCCCCCCCAGCATCCCTTATGGTCCCGCGCCCCATCAGGAGTTAATTCCTGAGTGCAAAACCAGGAGTAACCCCAGAGCATCACCCGGTATGAACCAAAATGTCAAAATAGTAATAATAATAATTTTAAGAAACATTTCTTTGGAATAAAAATACACTGCATGTATCCTTTAACAGCAAAGCACATAAAAATCTGAAATGCTACAACAGCTAACAAACCAATGAGCAAATATAAGAACTAGTCATCTGTCGGGAACGCCGCCGGGTCCCGGACAGTGTCAGGACAGAGGTTGTCTTCTACCTCTGAGGACGCCAGGAGAACAGATGAAAACTCACGAGTCTGGTGCAGTTCCAAAAATGGCTTTTAATAGTACAAAAGCTCTTCCACAGCACTCCAATTTAATGAACAAACTCTAGCTCTGGTCTGAACTTAGACCATACAAAAGAGCCTAAGTCTCCCACCAAAGAGAGAGAGGATCTCACCCGAACTGAGTCGTACCCAGAAGGAGCAAAAGGCCAAAAGCCAAAAGCCGCAGGGGGCCAAAAGCTGAAGGCTGAGGAACCAAAAGGCAAAAGGGTGAAGGGGCCTCAAGTCAGCCCCCTTATATACACCAAAGTAATCCAATCGGGAGGTTGTCATGCCAACAAAGAACCCTAAACAGAGTGTAGTGCCACACCATATTGCAGGTATAAACAAAGGTTACACCAAGGACTAATCCTGAGATTATCTCTTATGTAAAACACTGGAGAGAGAGGGGGGCTGATATAAAAAGTAATACATCTTAATTTCATGAGCTTCAAGTAATATAGATGGTACCCACAAGGTCCTTATTATTATCTGCACCAGGGTGATTCTGAGTATCTTGTTCTCATGTACTGAAAGGGTCATACTCGCCTGCTTAGAGCAAACTAGTATGATCCTTCCTATAGTCTTCCTTTAGTCTCAGCGTAGCCAGGGTGGTAGTCTCCTGGTAAATTCTAACTGTCCCACGTTGGGTGCAGTGGGTATAAAAGAGGAGCTGTGCCCAATCTAGAAAACATAGAAGTCTTAGTAGATGTATAAGTCAGAAGTTATTCAATCAAGGTGACTTCTGTAACTGCCACACCCTCTAGCAGTGTTTACATAGAAGAGAGATCTCATTAGAATGAACCTTGGCTTAAATAAGATTAAGCTGGGAGTGAGCAAAACAACAAAACTCCCAGATTAGCTAAACATGTCCTCCAACAGTCATCTTAAAAGTCTTCCAACCTTTTGTTCTGGTTACAGATATAACTGAGAGAGGTCAGGGTGATGTGTAAAGGCTGAAACACACTGTCTGGCTGCAGGGGTTCAAATGGAATTCCCAGCATCCGGGTCTCAGAACTGCAGGCCAGGGCTCTGGTGAACCAGTGGCCCCCAACACCACGACTGGGCCTAAGTGTCACTGCTGGTTTAAACACTAAACTGCTGAAAGGCTCCAAGGAATTCTGGGAGGGGGAATAAAAAAGTATCGGGACATCTATCACCCAGCACTTCACCAGCCATTGCAAAGCAGATATGCTCAGCCTCTAACCTCAGGGAGAAGGGACATGATTCTGGAGCCAGACAACATTCTAATGGAAACAGTTTGCAAGATGTAGGAAAGTGTGAAAAAAGAAGATAATCAGCAATGACTTGTAGAAAAAGTAAATAAAAATAAACAGTATCATGTGGTAAAGAGAAGGTAAAATTCTACACCTTTCTTAGACTAAAATCCAGAACACTGAGAAGGGAAATGCCCATTTTTTCTTAAAATCATCAACCTGAAGAATGAAACATCTGTCTACACACCAAGCCTATAAGCCAAGTTTTAAAGAAGACAAGCAAAATACTCAGCTTGAAAGCATGAGCCCCCATTCTTTGAACAAGCTCCCGAGATTAGCAAGGACTAATCCCGAGATTATCTCTTCTGTAAAACACTGGAGAGAGAGAGGGCTGATATAAGGTAATACATCTTAATTTCATGAGCTTCATGTAATCTATATGGTACCCACAAGGACCTTCTTATTATTATCTGCACCAGGGTGATTCTGAGTATCTTGTTCTCGGGTACTGGAAGGGTCACACCTCCTGCTTAAAGCAAACTAGTATGATCCTTCCTATGGTCTTCCTATAGCCTCAGCATAGCCAGGATGGTAGTCTCCTGGTAAATTCTAACTGTCCCACGCTGGGTGCAGTGGGTATAAAGAGGAGTTGTGCCCAATCTAGAAAACATAGACGTCTTAGTAGATGTATAAGTCAGAAGTTATTCAATAAAGGTGACTTCTGTAACTGCCACACCATCTAGCAGTATTTACATAGAAGAGAGGTTTCACTAGAATGAACCTTGGCTTAAATAGATTAAGCTGGGAGTGGGCAAAACAACAAAACTCACAGAATAGCTAAACCTATCCTCCAACAGATATAAGTCATGTTCCTGGAGTCTCATCTCTGCTCCTCCGACCCGACAGGACATTCCTGCTTCATCGGACAGCTGTCCAGGCTCTGCTGTGCAGGTGGTATACTGTCATTAACTTTCCAGGCTCTCTGAAAGCTATCACTGGCTCTCAGATAGAGCTTGCCGGGCTCTCAGTGGCTTGGCTCTTCACACGCTACCTGTCTGAATGCAAAGTGCCCTCCCAATGGAAAACCAGCAGGACAGTTCCACTGTTCATGAAGGGAGACATCCACAACATTGAAAATCGCCCCATCTGCCTGTTGTCCTTCATCTACAAACTGTTCACTTGAGTCATCCTGAACAGGATTGGCAGAACATTAGATGAAGGACAAACATGTGAAAAAGCTGGCTTCCAAAAAGATTCAGCACAATCAACGGTTTGAGGCTCTCTTACTCCTGGAGCAGATGCAATTGTGCTACACTGGTATGTGACAGGAGCAAATTGAAATGTTACTGGCCCCCTCTCGAGCATGTCGACAAATAAAAGAATGTCAAGTGAGAGAGTGAAGTATAAAATTATGAAATCAGGGGCTGTATGATAGCCCAGCGGGTAAGGCGTTTGCCTTGCACGCTGCGACGGCTGTGCCGGACCGGGTTCGACCCCCAGCATCCCATATGGTCCCCCGAGCACCTCCAGGAGTAATTCCTGAGTGCAGAGCCAGGAGTAACCCCTGAGCATTGATGGGTGTGGACCCAAAAAGCAAAAAAAAATTATGAAATCAATCCAATTCTGCCCAAGATCCCAATGTGCCTGCTCTGGAGATTCCCTAAACATAGGGAGCAGCTCTTCACATAAGCTAAGTGTAGCCTGAGCCTAAGGCTTAGTAGGGAGTGCCACCCAACTATTATGTTCTCATATGTGAATTAGGTCTGCAAAATGAAAATCAGTTAACACTTGTCCTTATATGATCATGTAAAAGTATATCATACAACCTGAGGAAAATAAATTATATATGATAACCACTTGAGCATGCATGCCTTTTTATTGGCATGAAATATGGTTTCCTCTGTTCTTACACAAATCAGGTAAAATGACCAATCAGGTAATACCTGTTCATATATGGTCATGTAAAAGCATATCATCTGCCCTGATGCAAATAAAGTGTATAGGATAAACAATTGGAACATGATGCCCTTATATGGTCATGAGAAAAGGATGTTCTCTGTCCTTATGCAAATAAGGTCTATAAAATGACCAATCAGGTAACAACTGTCCTTATATGGTCATGTAAAAGCATATCATCTACTCTGATGCAAATAAACTATATAGAATAACCAATTGAAGCATGCACCCTTTTAAATGGGCATGAAAAAATTTTCATATGTCATTATGTAAATCACATCTGTAAAATGACCAATCAGATAACACCTATCCTATAAGATCATGTAAATGCATATTATCTGCCTTATGCAAATAGAGTATATACGATATCATTTGGAGCATGCATGCCTTTTATTGGGCATGGAAAAAATGGTACCCTCTGTCCTTGTGCAAATTAGGTTTGCTAAATGACCAATCAGGTAACACCTGCCTTTATATGATCATTTAAAATAGCATATCATCTGCCCTTATGCAAATAAATTATGTAGGATAACCAAGTGGAGCATGCACGCCTTTATATAGGCATGCAAAAATGGTGTCATCTTTTTCTATTCAAATCAGGTCTGCAAACGGCCTATTAGGTAACAACTGTCCTTATATGGCTCTGTAAAAGTGTATCATCTCCTCTTATGCAAATAAAGTATATAGGATAATTAATTGGAGCACACACGCCTTTATATGGGCATGAAAAATGGTCCTCTTTCTTCTTATGCAAATAAGGTCTGTAAATTGACCAATTGACTTGTCAGGTAAAATTTACCATCTGCTGTTATGTAAATAGCTTGTATAGAATAGCAAATTGTAGCATACATGCCTTAATATGGGCATGAAAAAATGTTGTCTGTCATGCAAATCGGGTCTGTAAAAAGAACAATCAGGTAGAACCTGTCTTATAAGGTCATGTAAAATTGCACCATCTTCCCTTATGCAAATAGAGTATACAGGATAACCAATTGGAGGATACCTGCCTTTATATGAGCTACAGAAATGGTGTCATCTTTTTCTATGCAAATTAGGTCTAGAAATGACCAATCAGGTATCACCTATCCTTATATGGTCATGTAAAAGCATATCATATGTCCTTATGCAAATAAAGTATATAGTATAAACATTGGAGCACACATGCCTTTATATTGGCATGAAAATGGTGTTCTCTGTACTTATGCAAATAAATTCTGTAAAATGACCAATCAGGTTATACCTGTCAGTATAAGGTCATGTAGAAAGCAAGCCGCCTGCCATTATGCAAATATAGTATATAGGATAACCAATTAGATCACACATCCTTTTTTATGGGCATGGAAAAAAATGGTGTCCTCTTTCCTATGCAAATTAGGTCTGCAAAATGACCAATCAGGTAACACCTGTCCTTATATAGTCATGCGAAAGCACACCATTTGCCCTTATGCAAATTAAGTATATGGGAGAACCAATTGCAGCACGCATGCCTTTATATTGGCATGAAAAATGGTGTTTTTTTCCTTATGCAAGTCAAGTCTATAAAATGACCAATTAGGTAACCCCTGTCTTTATAAGTTCATGTAAAAGCACACCATCTGTTTTTATGCAAATAGAGTATACAGGACAACCAGTTGGAGCACACATGACATTTTATGGACATGGAAAATATGGTGACATCTTTTCTTATGCAAATCAGATCTGAAAAATATCCTATCAGATTACACATTCTGTTATATGACTATTTGTCATATAATGGAATGCCTTAGGTGTATCATGCTCCTTCACGATCACGATCACGATCTTCCCGTTAATCATCTATTTGCTAGAGCGGGCACCAGTAATATCTCCATATGTCCTGTCTCATGCCAGTAGAGCAAAGGGCATCGGCTGCTACAGGAACATAAAGAGCCTCAAACCATTATATTAGGTCATGGGAATGACCTAATATAATTGTTACTGGAATTTGGCATGTCAAATACAACACGAGCAGCTTGATAGGCTTGCCGTACGGGAGGCATATTCTTTAAACACCTCCAAATAAAGCATTTATTGATGAACCGCGCGCCGCAAGTGGCCGTGCGAGCCGGGCTGTGATGGGCTGATCGGCTGGGTGGAGTTCTGAAGAGACGGAAGTCCGGATGTGGAAAATGGCGGCGCCCATGGAGTGCGTGGGGGGTCGTCTGGCTTGTTGTGAGGTTCTGCCGGGGTGGTGGGCCAAGGCTAGAACCCACCATGCCTCCCGACTGCCTCATGAACGGCTGGGCACAGGGAGAGGCAAGGAACCGCTCTGCCCCATGTCTAAGAGTCTCTGGACCAGCATACCTGGGCCAGATTGAGGAAGAAACTGCTGCAGGGTGGGTGTTGATGATCCGGGCTGTGATGGGCTGGTCGGCTGGTCATGCTCCTTATGCAAATAAATTGTGGAATACAACTAATTTTATAATATTTGGCCATATATGGTAT
Organism: Cryptotis parvus; assembly: GCA_021461705.1. Lineage (NCBI taxonomy): Eukaryota > Metazoa > Chordata > Mammalia > Eulipotyphla > Soricidae > Cryptotis > Cryptotis parvus. The sequence goes on along the minus strand of JAJIBD010015339.1, from coordinate 25,381 downwards.
GTGAGATGCCTCATCTGTTATTAAGGTAATATGGAGTATAACCAATTAGGACTCTCATGCCTTTATATGAGTATGATGTATGGTGTCATCTTCTTTTATGCAAATTAGGTCTGAAAGATGAGCAATTGAATAAACACATATGGTTATATGGTCTTGTAAATATTCATCAACTACCCTTTTTTAAATATGGTGTGCATAATAACCAACTGGATAACATATGCCTATATATGGACATGTAAAAATGGTGTAATCTCTCTATACAGTAAAACTTGCTCATATATGGTAATACAAAATGCATCATTTGTCATTATGTAAATCTCACTATGATTCATTATTGGCCAAATAGAGATAAATACTTGGTTTAATTTATTCAACATTATATTTTATGGGTAAATATTCAAACTAGAAATATGTGGTGTGTTTATATTAAATGAATGATGGTATCTTTATACTAAGGTATCTTTATAATAAAATACAGGTCTCTTTTGTCATCTCAACGTGTCTTCATTTATTATACTTGGCACAGAATATTATAAGTAATAATAGCTATATATTTTATTTATAAAGTAAACATTCTTATTCAAAAAATGTATAAAGTGATACAGCAATAAATAGTTCATATGTTTGTCAGTGTGTTCCCCTGTCAGAATAAGATGAGTTGTTAGGAAGTACTTTCTAGAAAAAGGCTTATTGCCATTGTTTGAAAACCCCTGTTATGTTTTTAATTCTCTTGAATGTTTTCTCATTTGTTCTTCACAGCAGCTCCATCAGATAGGGATTATTATGTCACATAGGGATTAGTGCATCAGAAAAAAATAAGTTCCTTTGCTACTTGCAACAGCTAGTACTAACAAAGGTTTGGGTTTTCTATTTGGATCCAAACGTCTTGCTCTTCCTCTTGTAGCAAGAGAATCAATGTATTAACCTAAGACTTAATATGACAAAAATATTCTTCCTGATTCCCAAGAATTAATATAAGCCAGAGCAACCAACATATCATACTCAACATTCAGACTCCATAGTTCCTCAGAGCTCCATCCAAGAGAAAACTTGATCTTTTCCCTATAAGTTTCATCAGTAAATGCTCGAGATGAGAGCTTTCTACTGATCGTGATACCACCTACATGGCAGAGCCTGGCAAGCTACTCGTGTTTTATTTGATATGCAAAAACTAGTAACAATTATGGATCTCAATTCCATGATCTGAAGAATGGGTTGAGGCTCTTCCTGTCCCTGGAGCAAGCAGATGCCCTTGAGCTACACTCTGCTTGAGACAGAACGTATGGGGATGTTACTGGTGGCCGCTTGAGCAATTTGATGAACAACAGGAAGACTGTATACAGTGATACAGTGATTCAATTAAAAATAAATATGAATTAAAATTATAAAAAATGAATAAATAATGGGAATTTAGTCGTTTTATAGACACAACATTGCTACTTCATCTATTTTATTAGAATGAAAAATACTATTTATTTCTGTACATTGGCAATGATTAAAGTGTATAAAAACCCATTATTTTCAAAAGAATTACCAATGATACTTATGAGATGTACTTTTAGTTTGTTTTGTTTTTGGGGTACACTGAAGGTACTCAAGTACTTTTACTGACTGACCTCAGAGGAATGACCTCTGGCAGTGCTCAGGAGACCTTATGGTACTGGCATTTTGAAACAGGCTTTGCTGCATCCAAGCCAACCGTTAACCTCTGTTCTTTCCAGCTTATATTTTATGAAAACTTTCATGTTCTTATCTCACTGAATTTTTTGAACAGCTCTAAATTTGAGGAAATATATCTTACTTGTTACATCTTATAGATAAACTAAGTGTTAGAATAAAAACTACACTGATAGGAAATATAAAGTCCTAGATACTTGCTGCAAGATACCCTCTTCCTATTATAGTATATTGCCCTTCCATAAGCAGAGAATTATTTTAACTTCTGGAAATGTTTATCCATTAATCTCTTATCAGTATTAAAATTGACTCTAGGACTTTCTGAAAAGGTTCTCTTTGCATTTAGCTTTCTCTTAAAAAATGTCCACAAGGTTATTTAAACTTTTAATGTTGCATTTTAATATCATAAAAATGACTATATTCTCATTTAAAGACTCATGAGTCAGTTTATAGACTAATTGGCAGTGGTAGATGTTCTCTCTGAGTGGAAGGTCTTCTTACTATGATGTAGGTTCATCTCTACTAGGTTGAATGGAATCTAAATAAAATAACTTTGGAATACCAATTAACATGGAGAGCAAATATTGTATGCACAACAAACACTAGTTTAAAGTGTTCCCTTTTTGAAATAGGGGGTATGACAATCAAAGTTAGTAGGAGAAACCAGAACAAGAGAAAAAATCCCTGAGGCATAGTAATTGTCCTTTGCCAGGAAGTGGGAAAGGAAATTTCTCTGATTTAACAACTTTCCTTCTCTTGGTCTGCTATCTAAAGATAGTGCCAGACTTGTTCCCTCAGTTTGCTACTGATCTGGTTCTTCTGAGAAGAAATGTACTTCACACTGATGTCTTTCTGTTTTGTTCTCCCATTTCATGTTAGAGGATCAGAAAATAATAGATCTTCCAAAGGTACATACTTATTTCCACACTGCAAGGTATAAAAATCTCTGAAGTTAAGATCTGTCAACCTTGGGATATCTTTGGAAATTGACAAAGTATCAAAGTCATGGAGATAATTAACTTGGACACATTTTCTTCTTACCTTAATTTATATTTTTGCAAGTTAATTAATAACAGTAGCTAAATTAGCTCCTGTTCTAGTGGAACTAGTGAAACTTGCATTAAAGACTTGGTTAATGGAGGAGTGGGGATACGTTTTTATTCCCTTTGCAATGGAGACCACAAGTCCCGCTATTTTTATTTTGACACTTACTGACACTTGCTGATTGAGTCTATTCTTTAATAATATCCTATTTCTTTTTAATTTAAAAATGTTTATTAAAACACCATAATTTAAAAGTTATTCATAATATAGTCTTTTTAGACACACAAATTTCCAACACCAAGTTCGTCAGTTGTGTGACCTTCCCTTCCACCAATGTTGCCAGTTTCCCTACCACACCCAACCTGCCCGCTTAGCAGGTACTTACCAAATTTACTTCATATTGCTTGCTTGAACAAAAGTTAAAGGAGTATCAAGTAGAATTATCAGCAAATCGCTCAGTCAATTTTTAATGATTGATTGTGATGTGATTTTAGCCTATGTAAAAATTCTAATCAATTTATCAATAAAACATAATGTATACTCAAATAAATCCTTTTTTCATTTTTAATGATACCTTAGTTTGAGTGATAAATTAAATAGTGACCTTGTTTATTACTTCTACTTTACCAGGTTGTAACTTGAAATATACCCAGGAAAACTTAATTTCTAAATATGCTGTTATTATTTTTATGTGTTGTTTTTTGTGTCTTGGTGCCACAAATAGTAGTGCTCAGGGATCACTCCTGGCCATGTTTCATTTATCTAAAGTGGTGTTGTATATTGAACCAAGGTTGCCCTAATATGAGGCAAATGCCTTACCAACTGTACTATCTCTCTAGGTCCCAGGTTATTATTTTATAATATTGTCTTAAGTTGGTTGTTCAGGCAGGCATGATACCCAAATTGAAATGCATTTATGTAGTCAATTTTATTTTAAATGATTATTAGTTTTCTGGGTCTCCTGTAACTATCACAGACTATGAGATTTAAAATGAATTGTGACATCTCCAGAAGCTAGAAGTCTGAAGAAGTGGAAAGTATTGGTTTGTTCTGCAGGCTGTGGGAAAGGACATGTTCTCTGTCCTTGGCACTTTGATGCCATTTTCTCACTGTGGTTTCCTGTGCCATTATCTGTGTGAATTTACTCTAACCACAAATTGACTCTTTTATCTGGTCACCAGTATGACTTGTGACTTAACGTTTATCTTATATCTAAGTTACTATTTTTCAGACCAAATAAGCTTTTGCATATCCAAGTAAAATCACATCCTGAGACACTGTTGATTAAGACTTCAACATATAAATGGGGGAAGTCACACTTCAAACCAGCATAATGATACTATAATTAACACATAAACCACGCACCAGAAAAAATATTTCATAAGGACTAATTATTAACATCTATTAACACATTTTTAAATAAGTGCTTTCATATTCCCATTTTTAAAGATGAGAGAACTGTCTCTACAAAATGACTCATCAGTGCCAAAGCTTTGAGCTGAGCTGCCTGGATATGTATTTAGAGGCTAGTCTTTTAGTTACTCCAGTCCACTCTGCTTGTCTTGTCATACACGGAAACATAAAGGTTTGCTTCACAATGGGGTAATTCTGGGGCATGATAAAGAATTTAGAACCCAAGTTGTTTCCCTTATTTGTAATTTTATTTTAGAGAAGACAGATTCAGTCTACTAAAAGAGAAAGTTGTATCAGAGTAGAAGTCACATACTGATTTTCTTGTGGGCAAATGCTTATGGGGAAAGAGGAGGGCTTCAGACTTCTTGAAATTTGAACAGAGAATAATAAGAGAAGAACCACTTGAAACAATTACACAGAGAAGGGAAGGCGCATACCTACACAGGTTACTTGTTTAAAATTGCTTCTAAAGCCCATTCTGTTGATGCCTGTGTGTTTCCTAGTGTGTGTACTTTGTTACAGACTTATCAGATAATTCATGAATCTAAGGCTTACTTTTTGTCATATGGGCTAGTGACTATGTCAAGAGCAGTATCAGACTAAATTGTATTCCTTCAGTTGTGATCTTAATGTAGTACTCTAAAGATGCAGTCTCTGATAGAATCACTTGGCTGCAATTGAATCCATTACCTTACTTACAATATAGAATATGTTGAAAAGAGAAACACAGATGGATTGAAAAATCATTTCCATTTATATTTTATGTTAATGTTGTTGCCTTTCTCAAGGGACTCCTCCTGTTCATCTGGAAATGAATCTCCTATTTGGCATTGAGAGACAGTGTTCAGTGGAATGGTGGATTTGAAAGGCTCATGCCTGGCTGTGCCTCAGGGCTTACATGTGGATCTGCTCTAAGGGATCACTCCTTTTTGCTCCAATGCTCCAACACATTGGGTCTATGGAACTGGCCAGAGAGGGAGAGAGAGAGAGAGGAGAGGGAGGGCTGGCAATAACTATCTACCCATCCCACTTGTTACGCACCATGACAGTAAAGCAGGAAATTTCCTTGAGGGAGAGTGAGTAAGCAGAGCCTTAAGAAAAGACAAATACTTCATAAATCTCTGCAGAGAGATGATTCATTTATTACAGAAAAGCTTACATATATATACATATATGCATATATATACATATATATATATATGTACCTTATCAAAGGAAGGAAACAAAGTAAAAACACATCTGGAGTGGGAGAAATTTCCCACACAAGTCCACAGTTAAGCAAGCTGTTTTGAGTTAGAATGGGGAACAGGGTGCGTTGGTTTTACATTCTTCCTGACTGGCAATAGGTACTAGGCATGATGTCTAAATTCAGACTGCTGGCCTGCTGTCTGAGAAGAGGGAAGAGAATGGCGGGGGGGTTGGCCTGGAAGTCAAGGAGGCCCTGCTGGGGAGGGCTGCTAACCGCTTGTCCACTTAAGCCAAGTCTCAGGGTCTCACCCGGGACCCCACCTGTTTCTCCCAATAATTACCTGCAGAGCCCCATAACTCCTGAGGGATTGGGGGACCTTGTCAGTTTTCTGGGATTGAACCTGTCAGCCACAAGAAAGTAAAACTCCTTATACGTTAGTACTATCTCTGGCCCCACTGGTGGACTTTTAAAAAGTTGGTTTCACAGACATTAGCAATAGTATAAGGAAAGATATTTAAACTACAGAAATTGTTACAGTTTCCTAAAGGCCAACACCTGGAGAAGAATACATGATTCTACCTGGAAGAGAGATGTTTTGGAAGTCTATTCGTAAGTTTTGTATTTTCACAGTCCTCTCTCTAAGAGGTGCTTACTTTCCTCTGCTTCTCACTTCCCACCTATGTTTTATAATTGTGATGAACATATATAAATTAGGAAACTGAAGACCAGTATTGTAACCCTTTTTAACATACTGTCTTTTGAGTATTCAACTTTTTTATTCCCCTTGATGGAGAGACTGACATCTTTCAGTGGAGTTTGAGAAAACACGTTTACAGGGTCTTTCGTAAAACCATGTGAAAATCATAGGGGGTGGGAACTAGCAGAGCAATTAAATCCATTCTTAAAAGATTGAAAAAAACCCATAAGGTGCTAAAAAAAAAGTAATTAAGCTCACAATCTTGCAGTATTCAACTTCCTGAAGGATCTTGATAGGAAAATACCTTTAATAACTGTTTGTAAACATAAAGAGGAAGCATTAACATTAAAAACCCTCTATGTCTCTTTAGGCATTTTCACATTTTTGTTTCATTTAATGCCTTTAGAATCTTTGTGAAATAGGCAGAACAGATATGTTCATTTTGGGGTGCTTTATGGTAGAGGCGTAATGGAACCTCAGCACCATTGGTGTCCTAGAAGAAAGCAAGTATGATTTGGCATATAATTAGGGGGAAGATATCACTAATTCAGTTTTTGAGTTGTCCAAAATACACTGCTAACTTGGGAATTTGTCATTGTAAGGCAGGTTTTGATATTAGAAAGAATTAAGCAGGATTCATATACCCTGATTTATCAGCTTATTAGCTAAATATAGGGAAGCAGGTTAGTTTAGGGAGAAGAATGCTCAGGATGACAAAAACATGGCAAAGTCACAGGACCAGCATCATTGTGAACTACTGCTTAGCGCAGAAAGTGAGACTGGAGCCTGAGTGATACCGAGGGTAGCGCATTTGCCCTCCTTGCATGTGGCAGATATAGATTAAATTCCTGGCATTCCATATTATGCTCTGAGAACTGTCAAGTAATTCCTGAGTGTAGAGACAGGAGTTAGCCCTGAGTATCACCTGGTGTGACCCAACAAGCCCAAAAACTATGTAAGTATACAATTATCTGTTCATAGAGTCATATAAATAAATAAGGGTAATCTATAGCACATAGAGTTTCAGTTATTGTGGTACCACTTTAAAGGAATCACAAATTAAAAGGATTGAGACTATAAGAACACTGGGTTTGGATTAGATTAGCACAGAAATGTTTGTGGGATTTAATTAGAGGTAAAACTCAATTGACTGCAATTATAAGTGATTCTTGAAAGTATATGTGAAGAAAATGAGCTAGGAAAAAAAAGTTCCCAGTTTTATAGAAACAATGCATACTTGTTATATTCATGGAATAAAAGGATAAGCTGGACCAAAAACAAAATTTTGGTGACTCCCCAAACCAGTGTTTCCTATATGCTATGGAGTAGCCTAAGGTAATGCCAAACTATTTACTGAGATTTTAAATTTTTTACATAAGAGCAATAGCCTCAGCATTGGGATGGCAGGTTGAATGTTAAAGTCTAACATATGAAACAAAAATATAGGCTTTTCTCTTGAAAGAAAATAAAATAAATGGGGTGCTGGGAGAACAAAGAGTCTCTGTGTGCACTTAGAAACCTTTTGTATCAGTTGGTTGTTTCAGTGAAAGATGTGATACAGAACTTGATTCCATAGGTTATGAGAGTTTCCCTTAGCTTAGGATACTGTTTCTAAGATGTTGGCATCTACAGTTACTTTATTCTCTGTATAGACTTGTGTGCATTTCTTTCTTTCATATGTTTATTGCACACATAAAGATTATTTGCACAAAGAGAGAATATACAATATACACTTCTTGTGAACTCTGGGTTTATGCAATAAATTATTTAAAAATCATTCACAGAATAGAGTAGCATTACAGGAAGATAAGCCTGGACAATGTGAGTATTGTGTTGTAATGAGCAGACATGTGCTGGGAGAAAGTGAACTCCATGTCATTGTATGTATTCTATGCTTTTTAATGTCTTCAGATGGGGAGTTTCTTGAAACAATTCTAAGTACCAAGAAGTATCAATAAAGAAGGGTTCTATATGCTCAAAAATTCAAGATGTGATATGAAACCTATATTAAAGGAAGTACAACAAGGGCCAGGAGGTCTAGTCTACAATTGGAAGTCTGCTATACCCTCTTGAGGAAAAGGCATTTGGGATAGAGAAGGTCCACTATAACAAATATAGTGGTAAATGACTATTGTATAAGAACTGCATGCAGAGTAGGTAAAGGAACAAACATGGTAACCTTTCTGATTCTGTAATACAAATAATAATTTCCAATGGGAAAGAGAGAGGTAGAAAGAAGGAAAATTCCCGCTAAAGATACAGGCTGGAGAGTGAGGGTTAGAGAGGTGGCAAGAGGATACATTGGTGGTGGGAAACATACACTGATGGAGGGATGGGTGTTGGAAGAGTGTGTGACTGAAACCTGATCATGAACAGCCTTCTAACTATATGGCACCGTGACTCAATAAAACAAGTTTAAAAATACGAATACATAACATGATAGACAACAAAGCATAGAATAGTTTTTAGGTGATCAGGGTGATTGTATCCCTTGGTATCTCTCTTATGTTGTTCTTCCTATATATCAATTCCTTATATATTTGCTTATTCTACCAGAATGAAAACTCAGAAGTTGGGATCAGTTGTCATTTCATTTCTTATTTTATGACACATGTCACAACACCCCAAATGTGACAGAAGCTACATACTTGGTGTAATTAGAATTAAGGTATGCTAAAGATATGGAAATAGTTACAGTTGAGACTTTATTTTAAAGACAAATCTATAGTAACCTGTAAAGCAAGAGGTACTTTAAGAGATTTCCATAAATTGGGATGGGCTATCACCTCCCATCTCCCTCTTATTCCAGAAGACCCAACAGCTATGACCATAAACCACCTCAGATAACAAGTAATCACATTCACTGGCCATGATCCAGAGGCTCATATATAAATTTCAAAAGAGATCAACAAGTTGCAGAGATGTTTCTGGTCCCTGCAACAGGCTGAGTCTACTGGGGCACCCCAGAGAGGGATGGGTGAGTCTCTGGATCATCCCAACAGAGCATCAGAAGCCGAAAACCTGCACACTACATAATCAATGCCATATTCAAGGCTGGCTTCCACTGCTTGGACGAGTTCCATCAAAAAATAAATCCACTGAAAAACTCAGGTATGTAGGTTTAGTGACTGAAACCTCCAGGAATTAATGGAGTCAGGAATGGGCTACCTCCTCCAATTTCCTGTTCTTCTCAAGGTCCAAAAGTCATGTCCTTTCTCTAAAGCCACCACCCAGTTAAAATTGAACTCCAGCTCTACCACCCCCCATAAAAATTCTGGAATTGTATCCTAGAGCATGCAGTGGCAAATGTGACTTTTCAATCTTTAATATTAATAAACCAAGTAACACACTTTACTTAATGGAATGTAAGTTAGAAGGCAACCAATAACAAAATATAAACACACTTCCTATCCTGTAATAACATATCTATAATTTCTTATAAAAGCGGCTTAATGGTTCCATGTAGCAGTGAGTAGATCTAAGGATATCCAAAGGAAGGTCTGATGCATACTGCCTGTTAACAGATACACAGGGTTTTCTGGCAGACTGTCTCTCAATTGAGTTAGTATGTAGAATTCCCTAGTGAGACTGTTAATCAATATGCAGTTACACAGGCAAGGCTATCCTAGGTCATTTCTCTGTACATTCCCTTGCTGTCTCTAATTAGCCCTAGATGGAGTCTAATGAACAAGATCTCGTCTTCTGGGGCAATTTAGGAAGGCTAAGTTAACAAACTGTTGCATTCTTTGCTTATCTCACCTCGCTGAGATAGCACCTCCTGCAAAGTGTTTACCTCCTGAGTGTCTCCTCCCTATCACCATAAATCCTATGGTAAAAACGTAAAATGTCCTGGCAGTGTCAATTATGTAAACTTAACTCTAAGTTTTACTGCCCTTTGTTGTGTTGGCATATAAGGAAGTTAGGGTCTTTGTTTGGGGGACAGTCAGCTCAGGTTAGTCAGCTCAAGTCGGTCAGATCTGGTCAGTTAGCTGCAGTCAGTCAGCTGCAGCCGTTAAATCAGCCAAGATGAGGCTGCTGCCCTCCAGATGGTGATTATTAAAAATGTTAATGGAAATGCGTCTTGTGCCTGGAGTCTCATCTCTCCACCTCCTACCCGATGGGACAATCGTGCTTCAGTTTCATGGAGAGATTGAACAATCTAAAAAGACATTTTTGATTATAACCTATTATAACAAGCAATTACTTATATGATCATTACCTATAACAAGTAATCACTTGTATCACTTGTATCACTTATCTTCCCATTCATCATGGATTTGCTCGAGTGGGCACCAGTAATATCTCCATATGTCCTGTCACTTAGTTAGTATAGCCCAAGGGCATATATTTGCTCCAGGAATATGAAGAGCCTCAAACCATTCCATCAGGTCATGGTTAAGGAGGTTTATAATTCTTACTGGTATTTGTCACATCAAATATGACATGGGTAGCTTGCCAGGCTCTGCCATGCAGATGGGATACTCTTGTAATCACCTCTAATATCGAGCATTTATTGATGAACCTTGTGGCCTCAAAGAGATATAAAAAACAATATATATAATATATATTACCATCAATATAAAACAAAATATTGAGGGTCTGCTATTCATGCAGGCTTAAGGGGTGGTTGGGAAAATTGGAAGTTACGTTGATGTGAAGTTTCAAAGGTGGTGGGATTTGGGTTGAATATGAATGTCTGTAAGTAAATAACACAAACAACTTTGTTAAAAATTGAGTAGAGCCTAATAAGTTCCATAAGTAAAATCAACAACACCATTATGAGATAAATGTTGTGATTAAGCAACATAAAGTAAATTAATTAGTGTCTGCTAAATGAGCAGGATTGGAGAATGTGTGGGAAACTAGTACTTTGGTGGTGGTAAGGGCACATTGGTGGTGGGACTGGTGTTTGAATATTGAATACCTGAAGTAACTGTATTGTGAACAATTTTGTAAATCATAGTATTTAAGTAAGGTAAAAAATAATTTTAAAAAGGTCTCCATAAAGAAGCAACTATAAATGAATATGTTGAATAATAGAATATGTTTATGTCAGCAATCAGAATACTAGGGTTCTAATTCTAACTCTGCTGAAAATTTACTATGGAATTCTGAATGAAGACCTTCCAAGCGATAAGTGTCAAAGCATCTGCCTTGAAATAGGAAGCAATGAGTTCAATCACTGGGGGGCCACATGCTCTGACTGTATTTCTAGAAAATTCTATTTTCTGGCTCCCCTGATACTAAAACCGAGTTGTATTTTCATATACACTACAGCCAAGTATATTTCAACATTGTAAACACTTTTGATTACCTAAACTATGTTGTATTACACCCTACTTGATATCTCTGGGCTTTTACATTGCTGATGAGGTATTGTTTTTCTCCTTCCTATTTTGCATATGTTAAGGCTAAGGGATTTGTTCTTGTATAAACACAAAAGGAGAGTGGGGACAGTATATTTGTAGTTTAGTTTACTCTGGGGATGTTGGAGCCAGCTAGCCACCCCCGCTCAGAGGCCCTCCAGCTTGTTGTGTTTACCCTGTTGACTAGCCTGATAAATCTCGCCTAGAGCTGCGCTGGAGAAAAATAGATTAGCTGAGGCGGCTCAGGGGCTAGGGATCGAATTTCAGCCCTTCTGGAGGTGGGGAAAATCATAAATATTGAGTGTCAGGTAGGTGAGAGAGTTGAGGAGATGCCAGCCAATCCCCTAAGTGGGCAGGACATGTGCTTTGGTGGGGCAACACTCTACCCTTCCATCTTCGCAGTTGGGCTGCCATGGTGCAGTTAAAAAATACTTCTGAGGTAATGACTCTGCCAGGTGTCCTGTGGCCACAATAGATGGAGAAAAACTGCCTGAGACAGTACAGCCACAAGAGAGCTTGCCTTGCACACTGCTGGCCCTGGTTCTGTCCCCGCCACCAATAGAGTCCTCCTAGCATGCCAGGCGTGATCCCTGAGCTCAGCACTGCCACTGTGTCTCTCCTCACCCACACCAAAGAAAGAAAAAGAAAATACGATACCTGCTTGCATCGGTGTGAAAGGAATCTTTTCTGCAATTAGAAGATGAGAATTGGCCTTTTGTTTTCTCAACTTACCCCTAAACTGTCACGTTGTTTTGAATGGGCCTTAATATCCTGCAGTATATTAGTGAATGTGCATGTGATTTTAATCACAAGGAACTGACCTCCTCCCAGTTTTTTTTGTTTTAAAAATAGTCTTCAGTCTTTGCTACATCACGCTCAAAGATAGTGTTCCCATTTATGTGTGTGCTTTGAAATTACATTCCTTTATATTTTCTAGTATCAAGCATAAATGTTATCCAGCAAAATCATAATTTACATGGAGCTTCTTTGAATTATTCTATCACTATGAGCATTCTACTCAGGATTTCTCTTAAGTTTCCAAGAATCAATGGATGAACATACTAGCTCTCTGCTAATGAAGACATTAGTGTATAGTCATTTTTGTCATCCCCATGGAAATTTGAAAGACAGGGGAAGCTAAAGGAAGCCATCATAAAACTCTTGCTACAACTTTTTCATGAATAGTAAAGTTCTTTATTTTTGCTAAAAAGGTCTTCCAATATCTAAGAAATAGTAACATTTGATCACATTAGAATGTGATCAGAGTAATATTTCTACTATTTTATATGATTGAAAAAATATATTTCCATAAAAAGAGATACCCAGACCACACCATCAGTGCTGGTAGGCTTCCAGAGCCACAACTGGCCCTGCCTACAGGTTGCATTCAACAATGATTAGGGGAATAGTGAGATGACAAGAATTGTTCATGCCAGTCACATGCTCTAACTTCTGTACTATCCAAGAGAACATTTTTAGTAGAAATGTTTGCCTTATCAGTAATTGACTTAAATATATAATTTTATTTTGGAATTCAGAGTAAGAAATTAGGAGATGTATCCTACCTATAAATTAGTTATTAGTAACAGCACTGAGAAATATCATGGACTTTTATTTTCTAATATTACAGCCTGCCACATAACCTAAACATATTTTGATGATAATAGAATACTCAATTTTTCACCTTATAAGAAATACTTATAAGTATTCATCAGTAAATGCTGGAGATGAGAACCTTCTACTGAGAATATACCACCTACAATGCAGAGCCTGGCCAGCTACCCGTGTTTTATTTATTTGTTATGCCAAAAACTGGTAACAATTATGGACCTCAGTTCCATGACCTGGAAGAATGGTTTGAGGGGTCTTCCTGTCCTTGCAGCAAGCAGATTCCCTTGGGTTACACTTGCATGTGTCAGGACATATGGAGCTGGTACTAGTGCCCACTCGAGCAATTTGATGAACAATGGGAAGACAGTGATACTGTGATACAGTTTACTCTAATTAGTTGCTCCTGAACATCCCATCATATTTTCTAACTAATGCCTTAATTTCCCTTAGATTGATCTAAGATTCCTTTTTGTCCCATATAGAAGTCTTTTATGATGAACTGCATGGTACCAGGAAGACAGTTCATCCTGGCTGCAAAATGGGACAATTGTTAAGAATAAGCCCTGTTCTGACCAGAAGTTTAGAGGTAACATCAGAACAGCTTTGTTCTGACCTAAGATAAGCCATGAAAGGCATTGCACCAGAGGAGGATGGAGATGATCAATCTGGCATGGGAGCATGGTTTGTGTCATGTAATGTGATTACCCCATGAAATATCACTCTATATATTTAATCTTGGGTGTAGTTATGTATGCTGTCTCTCTTACTATGTTTATATCAAAAACTATATATATCCTATAATGATTGTTTACTAGTGTAGGAGGGAAAGAAGTAGTACTATGCATTAGCATCTCAATAAGCCTTGGGAAACAGAGGCATGGCCCCCTGGGGGGTTTTGCACTGAAGACAGTTTCTTCCTTTGGTTACACCCTGTCGCCAGCCTCTTGCAGTTTGGGGGCAGCAGTTATGAGAGGCTGTTGACCCATGCTATGTGGCAGAGTATGATGTTTGGGGTCCCAGAAGGGCAAAAGAAAACCCTGATGAACAAGAAACTGTCAAAGACATCATCTCTGAGAAGTTCCTGAACTGAAGAAAGCATGCTCCCAAATACAGGAGGTCCAAAAGGATACCAGCTAAAGAAACCCCAATAAGAATGCTCCAAGACACATCCTTATTAAAATGACAAAAACGATAGACAGAGATAGAATACTGAAAGCATCAAGATCAAAGAAGGAAATCACATACAAAGCAGCTACCCTGAGATTTACAGCAGACTTCTCAGTTGAAACACTCCAAGCCCCAAAACAATGGTGGAATATTGTGAAAAGACTCAATGAACTGCAGGCTTCACCAAGATTTATTTACCCAGCTAAACTTACTTTCAGATGCGAAGGAAAGATACACAACTTCATGGATAAACAACTACTCAGGGAATTCATTGACTCAAAACCAACTTTAAAAGGGTTGAAGGGTCTATTGTAAAATACAACAACCCAAAACTAAAACAAGTTTAAACAGAAAGATGGCACAAAATCCAATGACAATAATCTCTCTCAACGTCAACGGTCAAAATGCAGCAATTAAGAGACACAGGGTGGCAAAATGTATTAAAAAAACTGAATCCAACATTCTGCTGCCTACAAGAAACACATCTGAATAACCAGAGCAAACACAGACTCAAAGTCAAAGGCTGGAGATCATTCTCCACACAAACAACCCCTCCAAAAGGCTGATGTGGCCATACTCGTATCTGAAAATATAGATTTCAAGCTGATAAAGGCTAAAATGGACAATGAAGGCCATTTCTTAATAATTAAGGGTATGTATACCAGGAAGATATCACACTACTAAACATCTATGCGCCAAAGGCGAGGGGCCAGAAAAATACGTGAAATGAATATTAAAAGACCTCAAAGAAGACATTAACAGTAGCACAATAATAGTCGGAGACTTCAACACTGCCTTATGGACTATCGGGTAAATACTGACCTGAAGGAAGAAATGGAAGAAAGAGAGCTGGTTGATATATACAGAGCTTTTCATCCCAAAAAAGCTGAATACACATTTTTCCAGGATAGACCATATACTGAGCCACAAAGCATACCTCAACAAAATAAAAAAAGACTGAAATTGTGTCAACTATCTTTTCAGGTCAGAATGCACTGAAAAATAGTAGTGAACCATACACAGAAGTAGGGAGCTAAACCAAACACCTGGAAACTAAACAGTTCACTGCTGAACAACAAATGGGTCATGGAAGAAATCAAACAGGAAATCCGAAGAGTCCTAGAAACCAATGACAATGAAGATACCAACTATCAGAACTTGTGGGACACAGCAAAAGCTGTGTTAAGAGGAAAGGTCATAGCTCTGCAAGCATTCATCAGGAAACAAGAAAGGGCCCACATAAATAACCTGACCTCACTTGATCACTTGATCACTTGAATCCGTTTATTCATCGATTTGCTCGAGCGGGCACCAGTAACATTTCCATTGGACCCTATCACGTGCCAATGTAGCCCAATGGCATTTGGTTGATTCAGGAAAATGAAGAGCCTCAAACAGATCCTTCAGGGTTTTAACAAGGAAGTCTGACCATCTTGTATTTGGGCGGCCACGTGATCTTATGACATCCCTTGGGATCTAGTCCTGACCTCACAGCTCAAAAATATTAGAAAAAAGATCAACAAAAGAAGCCCAGCCCAGGCAGAAGGAAGGAAATAATAAAATTTAGGGAGGAAATCAACGAGCTGGAAACAAAAAAAAAAACGATACAAAAGAGTAATGAAACCAAGAGCTGGTTCTTTGAAAAATTAACAAGATGGACAAGCCACTGGCAAGACTTGTAAGGACAAAGAGAGAACCCAAATAAACAGAATCAGAAATGAAAATGGTGACATCACAACAGAAAAAAAACAGAAATACAGAAATAAAAATATCATGCGAGGTTACTTTGAGTACCATATGCCACAAAACATGAGAACCTAGAAGAAATGGATAAATTCCTGAGTCCTATAGCCTCCCACTATTGGAAAGAAGAAGACCTCCAATACCTGAATAAGCCTATCATCATCAAGGAAATTGAAACAGTAATTAAAAGTCTGCCCAAACACAAAAGCCCAGGTCCAGTTTGGTTCACTACCGAATTCTACCAAACCTTTAAGGAGGACTTACTGCCAGTCCTTTTCAAGCTCTTCCAGGAAATAGAAGAAACAGAAACACTCCCAAACAGGTTTTACAAGGCACACATCACCCTGATACACAAAGCAGGGAGAGACAACACAAAGAAGGAAAATTACAGACCATCTCCTTGATGAACACAGATGCAAAGATCTTCAACAAAATACTAGCAAACAAAATCCAAAGACTCATCAAAAATATCATGCTTCATGACCAAGTAGGATTCATCCCGGGAATGCAAGGATGGTTCAACATTAGCGAATCAAAAACATAATACAACATATCAATAACCAAAAAATAAAAAACATATGGTCCTATCGATAGATGCTGAAAAAGCATTTGACAAGATCCAGCACCCTTTCATGATTAAACACTCCAGAAAATGGGAATTGAAGGAAGCTTCCTCATAATAGTCAAAGCCATCTACCAAAAGCCCACAGCGAGTATCATTCTCAAAAGGGGAAAATTTGAAAACCTTCCCTTAAGATCAGGAACACGACAAGGTTGCCCTCTCTCACCTCTTTTATTCAATATAGTACTGGAAGTACTTGCCAGAGCAATCAAAGGAGAAAAGGACATTAAGGGCATACAGATAGGCAAGGAAGAAATCAAGCTATCATTATTTGCAGATGACATGATATTATACTTAGAGAACCCTAAACTCTCAACCAAAAAACTCTTAGAAACAATATATATGTATAGTATAGTGGCAGGGGTACAAAATCAATACCCACAAGTCGATGGCTCACCTATACACAAATAACGAAAGAGAAGAAAGTGATATTAAGAAATCGATACCATTCACAATTGTGCCACAGAAAATCAAATACATAGGAGTCAGCTTAACCAAGTACCTATACAAAGAGAACTACAAGACAGTGATTCAAGAAATTAAATAGGACACGAAGAAATGGAAACACATTCCCTGCTCATGGATGGGGAGAATTAACATTGTCAAGATGGTAATACTCCCTAGAGCTTTGTACAGATCCAATGCGGTTCTCTAAGGATTCCCATGACATTCTATAAAGAAATTGACCAAACTTTCCTGAAATTCGTATTGAATACTAAACCCCCACGGATAGCTAAAGTAATACTTGTGAAGAAGAAGATGGGAGGCATCACCTTTCCCAACCTCAAACTGTACTACAAAGCAGCAGTAATTAAAACAGCATGTTACTGGAATAAAAACAGACCTGTGGACCTATGGAATAGAGTTGAGTATCCTGACAGCCACCCCCAAAGACTTGATCAGTTAATCTTTTGATAAAGGTGTAAAGAGTCCAAACTGGAGTAAGGAAAGCCTCTTAAACAAGTGGTGCTGGGAAAACTGAACAGCTACATGTAAAAAATGAATTTGGATCTGTGTCTAACACCTTTCACAAAAAATCAGATCAAAATGGATCAAATATCTCAATATCAGACCTGAATCCATAATATACGTTGAAGAAAATATAGGAAAAACCATCCACGACATTGAAGCTAAAGATATCTTCAAAGGTGAAACACCAGTAACAAAGCATCTAGAAGAAAATATAAACATATGGGACTACATGAAACTGAAGAGCTTCTGCACCTCGAAGAAACAGTGACCAAGATAGAAAGACAGTCCACAGAATAGGAAATAATATTCACCCAATACCCATCTGATATATCCAGGATATATCAGGCACTGGTACAGCTATATAAGAAAAAAAACAGCCAACCCCATTAGAAAATGGGGAGAAGAGATTAACAGAAACTTTTACAAGGGAAGAAATTCGAATGGCCAAAAGGCATATGAAAAAATGCTCATCATCACTAATCATCAGAGATATGCAAATCAAAACAACGAGATATCACCTCACACCACAGAGAATGGCCCATATCCAAAAGGGTAAAAAGCAACAAGTGCTTGCGTGGATGCGGAGAAAAGGGGACTCTCATACATTGTTTGTGGGAATGTCGACTTGTACAACCTTTCTGGAAAACAATATGGACATTCCTCCAAAGACTAGAAATTGAGCTACCTCTTGACCCAGCCATACCACTCCTGGGAATATACCCTGGGAAGCCAAAAACACACAGCGGAAACACAATCCGCACTTTTATTTTCATAACAGCACTATTCACAATAGCCAGAACCTGGAAACTAAGCAATGTTAAAATGGCATTGCATTCTATGATGCTTTAATTTCTATTGATTATTTATAATAATGAATGCCATACTGATAACAAGCTAACATTTTCCCATAGGAACTAAGCAATGTGTTAGTTTTAGTAAACATGAAAGTAAAGAAAATAAAATTCAGCATTCCTACAACAAAGGCATATTTGGGTGCTTCGTTGTAGTGATTTTTAATGAATGAATTATGCTTTATTGGTACCAATCATTATTTTATTATTCCTCTGTTGTTACAATGTGATGTGCAACCTATAATATAGACACCTGTTATTGTTCTGAGTGGTTCCCCAAAATGTTGGGGGTTTGGCAGCGTGCATACAGAGGCCAACAACCATCCCCTCAGCTGATGGACAAAGGAATAGTACTACAGGTCTCTTAGTAGTAAGTGGCAGTTTAATTCAAGTCAAGTCTGCTAGATATAGGCATTGCAAAGAGTTTGGGATTAGAAGAGGTCATAGAACTTTGATCCTAAAACAATGAGCAGGTTTGAAACTTCTTCCTTCTGGGGACAATCTACTAGCACACCTACCCCAGGGATGAAATCTTGCCCTGGGTTTATAGACCTACACGGGGAAGAGGTGGAATTCCAGCCAAATGCATCTTTGTTTTCCCCTTTCCTTGGCTGGTAAATAATCATATTACATTTTACTTCTTAATAATACTTCTACCCATTTTTATAAACACAGTAAGAGGTATAGACATTTATCTATACCCTGGATTAAGCAAAATGGTCCCTCTGGATTTATGGTAAAGAGTACATTTTCCTGGGGACATCTTACTATATTCAGATAACACAGTACTCATGCCAGGTTAGTTTTTCCTAATCCCAGCAGGGTCCTAAATCAGTTGCTTATCTTTGACTCATGACAGAGTTTTTCCATGACTGCTCTCTTAACTTATATTTCTTGCACTTAGTCTATCTCATGTCTAGGCCAGGGTAGCTACTCAGGGTTTGCCCAGGGTTCATCCAATTCCCATGATGTAACTCTTCTTTGGCAGTGTAGCGAGCTAAATTCTATATAAAGGGTAACTCCGGTTAAGTTGGAAATGTGATGGATGCCCCAGAATAAGTATTTCAGAGTTAACACATTTATTACAAATGCATAGCCTTGACTGTCTTCCTGTGTCTATACAAAAAGGACATTGCTCCTAATATAAGAATATACAGAGGACTTACAGGAAAGAGAAAAAATTCACTTACAATACAAAAACCCAAGGTCATCAGAAAGCTAACTCTGCAATTCACTGCATCTGGGAAGGGCACCAACACTTACTGAGTAGAAGACAACGGGCTGTGAAAAAAGGTAGGGGATGCACCCATTATCACTAGAATGGGTGCATTACAAACAACCTATGCTCCTAGCAGAAAGGAAAATGACAACTCCAATGTTAAACCTGAAATACTTAGGACTGTAATTCAATAAAAACCTACAAATTTCAGCCTATTTTCTTATAAGTTGATGGCAAATGAATCTTTTGTTTTTGTTTTTCGGTCCACATTTGGATGTGTCCAGTCTTGCTCCTGACTATGAACTCATAGATCATTCCTAGAGGAGCTCAAGGAATCACTTGAGGTGTCAGGAATTGAAGTCAAGTCAGTTGCATGCGAAACAAGTGCCTTACCACTGTACCATTTATCCAGCCCCACACACCGAACATTTCTATCTGTCGCTAAGTTGCTTAATGAAAATTGGTGGTATAATTTATGGTACTTACGACGAAGATCCATTTCGACTTATAGTTACATAGAGGTGCACCTTTAATTTTTCCAAGTTTGAAATGTTGTTAAGTGAAAATGTTTATTTTCCTAAAGTGCCCAGGGAGATCCACATGGGACCAGACTAAAAGTTTAAATATAAATCTTACTATATTCTCCAACTAACCAGGGGGTTAGTTCAGCATAAGAACCAGAGAATGCAATGCTTCTCATGCCCTCCAGTGCCAAGGACACACAGGCCACACTGGCAATGTTTTTTAGACACACGGAGTGGAGATGGAATTCTCTGGCACTGTACCTGCTGGTGCTCAGGACATGATGTAATACAGGAACTGGAACTAGCATGTGTCTGACCCATGGTCTCACTGAATCATGTGGAATTTCCATTTTGATTTTTTAAGGAATATCCATACCATTTTCCATTGAGATGGCACCAATTTAATTTCCACCAGCATTGTACCAGTTTCCTTTTCTCCACATCCTCCTGAAGTTTTTCTATCTTTTTTGGTATAATCCCCGCTATTTTTTATATCTTTCTTTTTCTCCTGCCCAAGATTTACATTTCAGGCAGTAAAAAATCTAGTAAATCTTAAAGGTTTAAACTTCTGTGTTATTCTAGGAAATACCTCTCCTGCTCCATGATTTTATCAAACTATAGCTATTGTCCTCCTTATGGGGGTTGTGGGTGGGAGTGAGAAGAACAGGTACTCAGGATTCCTTTGTGATAATGGGATTCTTCATAAGAGGAGGTCTTTTATTGTGCCTAATTCAGTAATTGTTTCTTTTATCACCTTTTTGTTTTATAGACATCTCTGCAAGATGTAACAACCTCAAAATGTTTTAATAAAAGGTGTAAGCATAATTCTAGCTCAGCAAAATCTATCGGGGAATTTTAATTTTCCATAACACTTTTATTTTCCATTAGTAAGTCAATTAGATATTAGACTGATTTAATTTAAATTCAAAAATCTTGCCAAAAGTTTAAAGATAGATCAAACTTTTTCAGCATAGCCAAATTTTCAAATGCCTTCTGAGTCTATTTGGACAACATGTAAGCATCTGCGACTCAAAATGTTCAAAAGTTTATTATTCTCCATGGACAGAAAAAAATCCTTTCCTACTTTTTATTTGTTGATTTGGTTAATGACATTATCATTGTCATAGTAGTACATGAAAGCAATCGGCTTCATCCTGTAAACATCCCTCTGCTCCTCATATTAACATAGCCACTGTGTCCTTTTGAATTTTGCTCACTAAGATGCTTCAAAATGTCATCTCTCTTATCCATCCCATCTTCTGAAATAATTTAGGCTTTTATCTTCCTTGGATGATTGCTACAGTCACCAGCTATACTGCATGACCACCATATTGTTCACCTTTCTAATCAGTCTTTCAAAGTCATTTCTCTAAAACAGAGTTCTGAGCATTGCAAAAAGACAATTAGACAGGGGCTTGTCTGTTTTGAGAGTTCTGAAATGCATGGCTGAAGATAAGAACAGTCACTTCTCTAAATGGATTTTCCTGAAGTGGTTCTTTTGTTGACCAAATGAGACATCTGTAAGGAACAGACTTTAGAGATGATAATAGAAGGCAAGAAAATAAGATATGGAAGATAGATAAAGGCCAGGTGCTGGCTTTTTATTTACCATCCCAATTTTGCATCCTGCAATTAATATGATGTTAAAATTTACTGACTATAGAAAATCAAACTGAAAGAAAAAACTGACTTATGCTTTTGTTTATCAGGTTGCCAAAGAGAAAATAAAAAGAATAACATGGAGAACATTTCTGCCCCTCAAGGTGTTGCAGGTATGGCTGCATCATCAGGTGGCAAACAGGAGACAGGCTCTGCCCTGTGGGCCCTGGATGGTTGATGGTCTGACAGAGAAAAGGACTGGACTCCCTGGGATGAACCCAGAGCCAAGGTAGAGCCTGCCAAGCTACCCGTGGTGTATTCAATATGCGAAAAACAGTGACAATAATGGACCTCATTCCCAATTGAATGGAGATGTTACTGGCACCAGCTCAAGCAAATCGATGAACAACAGGAAGACAAGTGATACAAGTGAAGTGATACAACATGGAGAAATGTATGTACAAACAGTCATGCTGAAATGATTGAAGGCATTATAATTGCTGTAACTTTTTTGGGGAAATCTGCTTTGTGGTTGCATAGCAAAATTAAACTTATTTGTTTTTTTGTCTCCTGTAGGACTTTATCTTAAAGATATACCTTGCTCTAGTGTGTATTAGGATCTTCAATGCACTAATCTTTTAGTGGAGAAATGTGAACTTTTATTCTCTGCCAAGAGGTTGAGTAAATTAATGATGGCAATGCTCTGGGGTTATTTCTGGCCCTGAACTCAGGAATTACTTCTGGTGGTGCTAGGGGGACCATATGGGATGTTGGGGATCAAACCTGAGTCAGCTGTGTATAAGGCACACACCCTCCCTACTGTACTATCACTTTGGACCCAAGAAAATTATATTTTACGTACATTTTTAAATGCATAAATGACTAAGATATATAATTGGAGCAAAAGAAATTGGTTATATGCTACTTTGTTATAAAGGGATTCTATCTTATTTAACTCATATTTTACTCTCATTTTGTTCCTCAGCCTGAAAGAAAATACAAAAAAATAAAAAATAATCTCCTGTCTAATGGGTTTCAAAATCTTTGGTCCTCTTGGACAGAAAACAGTTGGTAGACAACTACATAATGGGTAAATTCATATGATAGAAGAGGACTTAAAAATCATCTCAGTGTCAACACAATTCCTTGTACAAGGGAAGATGTGAGGAATGGGAGAGGAAGCCACAAGATGAAGATATCACAGGTTCAAATGGGAGTTGCAAAGAGGCTAGAGATAAGAAATTCATTTATCAAGTAGAATCTGTGGAAGAAAAAAGAGCCCAAATAGAAAAACCTGCATAGTATGTACATGACAGAAGTTAAAATTCTGGATTCTCCTTCATTGCAGTTAGAATACTGACTGTTCCAGCCTCTTTGGAAACAAATTGGGTATTCATCAGAAAGTCAGAAATTGAACTTCCATATGACCCAGCCATACAACTTTCTGTAATATACACTGGAGGTCCCAAAACACACAACAGAAATTCCATATACACATCTGTGTCATTGCAGCATTATTCACAATAGCCAGAAAACAAGTGCCCAAGAACAGATGACTGGATAAGAAAACAAGTTACATACACACAATGGAATACTACACAGCTTTTAGGAAAAACAAATCTATGAAATTCACTTATAAATGGATGGACATGGCATTATGCTGAGTGAAATTAATCACAGAAGAGGGACAGATAAAGATTACATTCATTTGTGGAATATTAAAATAAACCATAATATGAGACTAAAAACCCAAGTACAATAGAAACAGGGACTAGAAGGTTTAGCTCATGGTTGGAAGCTTGGATCAAGTGCTGGATGAGAAGGCAGTTAGGATATATAAGGAACCACTGTGACAAAGATAATTGGAAATGACCAATATGGATAAGAACTGTGTGCTGAAAACAGATAAAGGAAAGAACAGCATAACTTCTCAGTATCTGTATTGCAAACCATAATGCCCAAAAGGAGAAATAGAGATTAAAATGCCTGTCACATAACAGGGCCCGAGAGATAATATGCCATGTAGGGAGCATGCCTTGCATATGACAGACCATGTTCAATTCTCGGAATCCCATAAGATCTCCTGAACACTGCCAGGAGTAATTCCTGTCTGCAGATCCAGGGGTGACCCCTTAGCATCTTAGTTTGAATTGCAAATGTTTAAGAAATTTTGGTTTAATAAGATATTTGGTTATTTGTTTAAACATTATTTTAGGTAAGTCTTTGAAGTTATTTCTGAATAAGATTAATATATGAATCAGGGAATCTGGAGAGACAGAACATCAGGTATGTAATTAACCTTGATTGTATTTTTACCTGGATTCAATCACTGACTCATTATATGGTACTGCCAAGAGTAAGTTGAAATTTCTTAAACATTGCAATCCAAAATAATATTCAGAAACTCTACAATTGTGAACAAACTCTTCTAGATAGTATAATCCTTTATACCACCTCAAAAAGAACTTGCAACTTTTAAAGATGTCAACACTTTTGCCTTTGAGAAATTGCTATTATGTCTGATAAGATATGGGATATAATCTTTTTAAATTTTCCCATCAATTTGCATGGCAGATACTTCAAAGAATGAATGCTTTCCAATGCTGGTCACTGAGTCATTGTCAGTTTGATAAGGTGTCTTTCTTTTTGACATAAATGAACTGCAGAGGCATTTTAAATGGAATGGATACTACCATGGGCAAGAAAACCAAGCAATAAATTTCTCATGCTCTGAAAATCCAAGCCTTCTCAAAGTAGTGAACCTTCAAACTCAAACATATGGGCAATATAATTTTATGTTCTTTAACAATGCATTTTTCATACTCATCTCTTTAATTATTTATGTTGGCTTTCAGAAGAAACAGAAGGTTCCCAAGTTACAGCATTGAACGTATTTCCACTTACAGTCAGAAGCCAATTTTTAAAAGCTGGTTAGGTTTAAATTGTCATTTGAGTGCAATGTCCTTTATGGCATTAGCACGGTGACTCCAGAAAGTGCAGTGTAATACTGAAGATGCTTGAAGCAAGGCTCCTTGGGGTGAAAGAACAGGGATAGAATACAAATTCCATCATGTTTGCTTTACAGGTTAATTTAAGCTACAACTCTTTGTCTTGAGTTGTTCATCTACAAAATATACTACCAGATGTCAAGATAACACTGAATGGGTTTGAAAAGAAAAAGAAAATAGCTTGGAAAAATGACCTTTTCATATGAGGAACATGTGATGAGTAGAGCTTTCTGGCTATTAATGTTTATAGTGGCCTTGATTCTCTTTATAGACCAATGAGGCTAAACTTATAATAATAAATCGGGCAAGCTGTTGGGTCAAAACAGTGATATGACTAGATTGGTACAGCCAGGACTTGGACCAAGATTCTGATCCTTTTTAATTTTGTTTATATAAAGTAGATTTGTTTACCTATCTGTCATATGTACAAACAACTGAAAATTTAATTTAGTCTAATTGGAAATAAGTTCTGTCAGTTGAATGAATTTGTGTGTATGCATATGAGTTTTCATTTGCCCCTATGTTTACATTGGTAAATATGTTTCTTTGTGTGCCTGTTCATGTGTATGTATATGTGAGTGACTTCTGTTGCAACATGTATATAAGTGTACATTTGGTACTAGTTTGTATATTTTTCATCAAGTGTGGCTATGGGCTATGTACAGAGTTGCATCTAAAC
>JAJIBD010015338.1:0-32753 GCA_021461705.1 Cryptotis parvus | reverse complement strand
TTTCATCGGTAAAGAAGGGAAGAGCACCAGACCCAGACAAAGTCAGACCCGAACACCTGAAGAATCTGCCATCAGTACTCATCAATACACTAGCTCGTCTCTTAACACACTACCTGTCTGAATGCAAGGTGCCCTCCCAATGGAAAACCAGCAGGACAGTTCTACTGTTCAAGAAGGGAGACATTCACGACATTGGCAACTATCAGCCCATCTGCCTCTTGTTAGTCATCTACAAGCTGTTCACTCGAGTCATCCTTGAACAGGATTGGCAGAACGCTAGATGAAGGACAACCATGCGAGCCAGCTGGCTTCCGGAAAGGATTCAGCACAATCGATCATATCCACATGGTAACCAAGCTCATTGAGGTTCGTAGGGAGTACAAGATGCAGCTCTGTCTCATGTTCATTTATTTAAAGAAAGTCTTTCCCAATACCCATATGACAAGGGTTTAATATCCAGGATATATCAGGCACTGGTAGCACTTCACAAGAAAAAAACAGCCAACCCCATCAAAAAATGGGGAGAAGAAATGAACAGAAGCTTCCAAAAAAGAAGAAATTCGAATGGCCAAAAGGCATATGAAAAAGTGCTCTTCATCTTTAATCACCAGGGAGATGCAAATCAAAACAACAATGAGGTACTATCTCACACCACAGAGACTGGCACACATCCAAAACAGCAAGAACAACCGGTGGCGTGGATGTAGGGGAAAAAGGGACTCTCATCCACTGTTAGTGGGAGTGCCGATTGGTCCAGCCCTTTTGGGAAAAAAATATGGGCATTCCTCCGAAAACTAGATATTGAGCTCCCATTTGATCCAGCAATAGCACTCCTGGGGAATATACCCGAGAGACCGAAAAACACATAGCAGAAACACTATCACTTGATCACTTGAATCCCGTTATTCATCGATTTGCTCGAGAGCGGGCACCAGTAACATTTCCATTGGACCCTATCACATGCCAATGTAGCCCAATGGCATCTGGTTGATTCAGGAATATGAAGAGCCTCAAACCGTTCCTTCAGGGTCTTAACAAGGAAGTCTGACCATCTTGTAGGTGGGCGGCCACGTGATCTTTTGACATCCCGTGGGATCCAGTCGGTAACGGCTCTAGTCCAGCGGTTGTCTCCAAATCGCATTACATGTCCAGCCCATCTGATTTTCGATGCCTTGGCAAATGAGACAGTGTCCCTGGTTCTGGAATAGCGACGGAGGTCAGAACTCCGGATTCCTTTTCTCACTTGAGTGAGGTGTGATATTCCAAGCATAGCTCTTTCGATTTCTCTCTGGGAGACCCGAATAGCATTCTCATCCTGCTTTTGTAGGGCCCAGGTCTCTGAGGCGTATGTTAATGCGAGTCAAAGAGATGTGCCCGGAGCCGGAGGTTCTTTGTCCTTTTAGCTATTTCTTCGATGCCTTTGAAGGCATTCCATGCCGCTCTCTTCCTCCTGCGCAGCTCAGGTTTTAGGTCGTTCATCATGTTGACTTCTCGACCTAGGTACACATAACTGATGCATTCAGAGATGTTTGTTCCATTGAGAGTGAATAGGGCCTCAGGAACTAGTTCATTTCTCATGAACATAGTTTTCTTCAGATTCAGCTGTAGACCTACCTTTCCACATTCTCGGTTAAAGTCAGCCAGCATTTGTGCCGCTTGGCTAATGTTTGGTGTTATTAGAACGATGTCATCAGCAAAGCGGAGGTGGTGTAGTTGCCAACCATCTATCTTCACTCCCATTCCTTCCCATTCTAATTGTCTCATGATGTTCTCGAGGGTGGCACTGAAGAGTTTTGGTGAGATGGTATCACCCTGTCGAACCCCTCTTTTGACATCAATGATCACTTCTTTGTAGAATGGTGAGATCCTGGTGGTGAATCCGTAATACAGCTCATGAAGGATCTTGATGTATTGGGTTTGAACACCCTGTTTGACTAGGGCTTCGATGACTGCTTCAGTCTCCACAGAATCAAAGGCTTTCTGTAAATCAATGAACGTGAGACAGAGCGGCATCTTGTACTCCCTACAAACCTCAATGAGCTTGGTTACTGTGTGGATATGGTCGATTGTACTGAATCCTTTCCGGAAACTTGCTTGCTCGCATGGTTGTCCCTTCATCTAGTGTTCTGCTAATCCTGTTCAGGATAATTCGTGTAAACAGCTTGTAGATGACAGACAACAGGCAGATGGGGCGATAGTTGCCGATGTCGTGGAATGTCTCTGCGTGAATTCATCTCTGCGCTATTCACTATAGCTAGAATCTGGAAACAACCTAAATGCCCGAGAACAGAGGACTGGCTAAAGAAACTGTGGTTCATCTACACTATGGAATACTATCGCGTCTGTCAGAAAAGATGAAATTATGAAATTTACCTGCAAATGGATGGACATGGAGACCATCATGCTGAGTGAAATTAGTCAGAAGGAAAAGGACAGATATAGAATGACTGCATTCATTAATGACGACATAAATAGATACCAGTGTTTTACTAAATGTGGGAAATGGTAATGGCAGATTAAAATTCACCATTGAGGGACCGGAGCGATAGCCCAGCAGGTAGGGCGTTTGCCTTTGCGGGAGGCCTGCTCATGCCGGCCCGGGTTCGATCCTCGGCATCCCATATGGTCTCCCAAGCACCGCCAGGAGTAATTCCTGAGTGCAGAGCCAGGAGAAACCCCCTGAGCATTGCCGGGTGTGACCCAAAATGCAAAAAAAAAAAAAAAAGATAAAATTCACCATTGAATATACACAAAGAGACTTAAGTGATAAACTCTAAATATCTGCAGGGCTAGCCACAATGTATAAAATAAGAGGGAGAGAGATGCAGAGACAGAGAGAGAGAGACAGAGAGAAAGAGTGGAAACGGGGCTGTCTGCTATTAAGGCAGCATGGGGGTGGGCGGGAGGGGTGGGGTACATTGGTGGTGGAAATGGGGCACTGGTGGAGGGATGGGTGCTGGTATACTGTATTACCAAGAACCAATTATGAACACCTTTGTAATTGTATGTTTCACAGTGGTATAATAAAAATTTAAAAAAAAGAAACTGTGGTTCATCTACACTATGGAATACTATGCAGCTGTCAGAAAAGACGAAATTATGAAATTTACCTGCAAATGGATGGACATGGAGACTATCATGCTGAGTGAAATTAGTCAGAAGGAAAAGGACAGATATAGAATGACTGCATTCATTAATAGGATATAAATAGATACCAGTGTTTTACTAAATGTGGGAAATGGTAATGGCAGATTAAAACTCACCATTGAATATGCACAAAGAGACTTAAGTGATAAACTCTAAATATCTGCAGGGATAGCCACAATATGTAAAACAAGAGGGAGAGAGAGATGCAGAGACAGAGAGAGACAGAGAGAGAAAAGAGAGGAAACAGGGCTACCTGCTGTTGAGGCAGCCTGGGGGGTGGGTGGGAGGGGGTGGGGTACATTGGTGGTGGAAATGGGGCACTGGTGGAGGGAGGGGTGCTGGAATACTGTATTACCAAGAACCAATTATGAACACCTTTGTAATTGTATGTCTCACGGTGGTATAATAAAAAAAATTTTAAGAAAGAAAGAAAGTCTTCGATTCTGTTGAGACTGAAGCAGTCATCGAAGCCCTAGCCAAACAGGGCATTCAAACCCAATACATCAAAATCCTTCGTGAGCTGTATTAAGAATTCACCACCAAGATCTCACCATTCTACAAGGAAATGATCATTGATGTCAAAAGAGGGGTTCAACAGGGTGATACCATTTCACCAAAATTCTTCAGTGCCACCCTCGAGAACATCATGCGACAATTAGAATGGGAAGGAATGGGAGTGAAGATAGACGGTTGGCAACTACACCACCTCCGCTTTGCCAATGATATCATTCTAATAACACCAAACATTAGCCAAGCGGCACAAATGCTGGCTGACTTAGACCGAGAATGTGGAAAGATAGGTCTACAGCTGAATCTAAACAAAACAATGTTCATGAAAAATGAACTAGTTCCAGAGAACCCATTCACTCTCAATGGAACAGACATCTCTGTATGCATCAGTTATGTGTACCTAGGTCGAGAAGTCAACATGATGTATGACCTAAAACCTGAGCTGCACAGGAGGAAGAGAGCAGCATGGAATGCCTTCAAAGGCATGGAAGAAATAGCTACAACGATGGGGGCCGGAGCGATAGTCCAGCGAGTAGAGCATTTGCCTTGCACGTGGCCGACCCGGGTTCGATCCCCGGCATCCCATATGGTCCCCTGAGCACCACCGGGAGTGATTCCTGAGTGCAGAGCCAGGAGTAACCCCTGAGCATCGCCGGGTGTGACCCAAAAAGCAAAAATAAATAAATAAATAAAAATGAAAAAACAAAGAACCTCCGGCTCCGGGCACATCTCTTCCACTCCACCATTCTCCCTGCATTAACATACGCCTCAGAGACCTGGGCCCTACGAAAGTAGGATGAGAATGCTATTCGGGTCTCCCAGAAAGGAATCGAAAGAGCTATGCTTGGAATATCAAACCTCACTCAAGTGAGATAAGGAATCTGGAGCTCCGACCTCCATCGCTATTCCAGAATCAGGGGAGCTGTCTCGTTTGCCAAGGCATCTAAAATCAGATGGGCTGGACATGTAATGAGATTTGGAGACAACCACTGTACTAGAGCCATTACCGACTGGATCCCACGGGATGTCAAAAGATCACGTGGCCGCCACCTACAAGATGGTCAAACTTCTTTGGCAAGACCCTGAAGGAACAGTTTGAGGCTCTTCATATTCCTGAAACAACCAGATGCCATTGGGCTACATTGGCATGTGATAGGGTCCAATGTAAATGTTACTGGTGCCAGCTCGATCAAATGGATGAATAACGGGATTCAAGTGATCAAGTCTTCAAGTGGTACATCTACACAATGGAATACTATGCAGCTGTTAAGAAAAACGAAGTTATGAAATTTGTCTATAAATGGATGGACTTGGAGAGGATCAATCTGAGTGAAATTAGCCAGAAGAAAAAGGACATATATAGCACGACTGCATTTATTTGCGGGATATAAAAAAATAGCAAGATACCAATATCCAAAGCCAGACAAAACATGGCTCAGGAGGTCGTGTCAGTGGGTAGAACCTACTGCAAATGTGTGTTAGTCTGAGGTTAGGCAATACAGAAAAAGGAACAGTGTACTAATAATTATTGCAAATGATAATACCAGCATAGAACTGAGCATTGAAAGTAGGCAAAAGGATATACATGATAACCTCTAACTGTACGTGTTCCAAGCCACAGTGTGTAAAAGAAGGAAGAAAGAGAGTGAGAGAGAGAGAGAGAGAGAGAGAGAAGTAAAATTGCCTGCCATGACACACCTGGGGAGGGGGAAATATAGGACTTTGGTGGAAGGAAATGGGCACTGGTGGAGGGATGGGTGTTGGAACACTGTATGACTGAAACCCAAATATGAGCACTTTGGTAACTGTATTTCTCATGGTGGTAAAATAAAAAATAAACAAATAAATAAATAAAAATAAATTAAAAAAATAAAATAAAAATACTCTCTTTCCTATGGATACAGCACCTAAATATGTCTGTATTTATCCAACTGTTGACATTGGATAAACAAAAATAGTTGTGTTAATTTATATATAGCTTATATTTATTTTCTATCTAATAGCAAATTAAAGCACACATAAATTCATCTTATTAAAATATTCCATCGGGGCCAGAGCAATAGCACAGTGGGTAGGGTGTTTGCCTTGCATGTGGCTGACCCAGGTCCGATCCCCGGCATCCCAAATGGTCCCCTGAGCAGTGCCAGGAGTAATTCCTGAGCAAAGAGTCAGGAGTAACCCCTGAGCATTGCCAGGTGTGACCCAAAAAAGCAAAAAAATAAAAAATAAAATTAAAATATTCCATGTGGGCAGGAGCAATAGCCCAGCGGGTAGGGCGTTGCCTTGCAAGCTCATGCCGGCCTGGGTTCAATCCCCGGCATCCCATATGGTCCCCCGAGCAACGCCAAGAGTAATTCCTGAGTGCTGAGCCAGGAGAAACCCCTGAGCATCACCAGGTGTGGACCAAAAAAAGCAAAAAAAAAAAAAAAAAAAAATCAAAAAAATTTAAAAAAAATAAAATACTCCATTAAGAAATGTAAAAAGGAAAAAAAAAAAGAAATGTAAAAAAGAGAGCTAAAAATGAAGCTTTTTTTTTTTTTTTTTTTTTTGCTTTTTGGGTCACACCCGCAATGCTCAGGGGTTTCTCCTGGCTCTGTACTCGGGAATTACTCCTGGCGGTGCTCGGGGACCATATGGGATGCCGGGATCGAACCCGGGCCGGCATGGGCCAGCTGCATGCAAGGCAAACCCCCTACCCTCTGGGTTATAGCTCCGGCCACCTAAAAATGAAGCCTATTATGTATGGAACATTCCATTATATTGCTGTTTGAGTGCTAAACTGCTGATGCTTTCTTAATCACCTCTGTGAGAACCAATCCCTAAGGTCTAACTCACTCAACACAATAGCCTTTGGAATTGTACATAAATATTTCCCTATTGTAATGATTCTCATAGTACATAAATAACAATATGGTTTTCTCCTTATGTAGTCTGAAATCCACATACTAAGGTGTTTAATAGACTACATTAAAAGAATGACCTAGACCAGAGATGTAGCTCAGTGATTGAACACGTTCCATGAGTGTGTGGAACCCAGGGATTGATACTTGAAATTTTAAATATATAAAAAAGGATTATCTTATGCAAGATATATTTACCAAAATTAATAAATTCATCCACCAGTCCTACATTTAACTTTTTCATTCATCCATATTAATGACTTCTATTAAATCCTAGTTCTGCCTGTGTATTCATACCAAAATGTGACTGTAGAGTTAGCGTTAGAAATTAGAGTCGAAGCCAATATTTCTGAGATGATCTCTGCCTATAAGGAACTGTTTGGGCTGTCATTAAAGTGAAGAAACACCAGAATGGGAGCAGGACCACTTTGGGCCACATTGTAGCATGACAACTGTGAGTTCTTACCTGATAGAAATAAGATGCTTTTATATTTTTTTTACTTTCTGGTAAATTTTCTCTGCAAACTCATGTAAAGACCCAAAGTCAAAACAGAGTCTACATTACATGGATTACAGGCAACAGAGACTTCAAGGTAAGAACTAAAGAGAAACCCAAATGGTATGTAAGTTACAAATAACTCCAGGTAAGCTAGTATTGTTTCAGATATGAAAATGGTAAAACTCTTAGCAAGAGCTGTTACTTTTTTTATTGCATCATGTTCTATAAGTGCTAAGACTCAACTTTCTGCTTTATAGTTGTACATCATCTTAATCTCCCTCGTAACCATCCTTAAAAGTGAGTGGTAATAGAATCTAAGTGTGCAACTGGAAAAAATTCAATTATCTTGCTGAAGTTCAAGATTTGAGAAAATGGCTGATTTTGCTTTAACAGAGTTAAAATGATCTGACCTAGAGGTTAGTTTTAACTATTTTCCAAGCATTTCTCTTTTGACTAAGTGTAAGTATAGCAACATATGCTTCTTACCTTGCAGTTAATAAAAGAACCAAAATGATAGACAACTTTGTAAGTTTGTTTCCAGTTTTCTCTCAATAAAATTATGGACATTAAACTATATTAATATTTTTGGTTCATTTGTCTTAAATATCACTGAAAACCATAATCTATAATATATTATCATTAGAAATTGAATCTAAACCATAGACACATTTAATCATATTACCTAAAAGTCACAATAACAATACTTAACATTTATTTCCTTAGTGTTTCTCTGTTTTATTTTTAATATCATATCTACTTTTAAATTAAAATATAAATTTATCTAATATTGAGCACCAGGAACTTGGGATCTGACTCAGTAATTGAGCACTTGGCCAACATACATGAAATCAAGGTTAGATTCCCAGACTGCTTATTATATGAACCAATCTATAGAACAAATATACTTCTATGCCTTAAGACACATGCCTTAAATTATACAGAACGTTTTAAATATGTAATATCCTCTATGTAGGCTCACAACACTTAACCACACAAAAAAATAATTCCTATTTTGACAGCACCTCTAATCTCTGGGGCTTTACAATACCCTAGAGTAAATTGAGCCAGTAATATTTTCACCTGCTAGTGTTACTAAAGTCTTTTAGAAAGTGTATGTGGATTATAGACGTTCAAGCCTCACTATATTTATAGAATTAGATCTGTAGTGCTAATTTTTTATCTCAATACAATATTCTCAGGCATTGAAAAACCATGTATGGCTAACAATTAGCAACTAGAAAAGTATGGTAGTAAAGATCATACACTGCTGAAAACTGTTAACAATGATCTGCATGTATTTAGACTGAGAAGAACAATCTAAAAATGTCTTAATATTAACTTTGACTTAAAGAACATGAAAATCCTTAATGAGCCACATTACACAATATTGTCCAGAGATGTGCATTTGGGTAACCAAGCTGTTAACATCTATGTAAATGATTCTATTATAAGCATCAGGACTGTGAGTACTATGGGGATATGAAAGATATGACTGAGAAAGCACCAATCGAGCTACTGATCATGACTGATGCCTTTTTTTTTTCTTTGTGTCACACCCAGCGACTCTAAGGGGTTACTCCTGGCTTTTTCACTCAGGAATTACTCCTGGTGGTGCTCGGGGACCATATGGGATGCCAAGGATCTAACCGTGTAGGCCACGTGCAAGGCAAACGCCCTGCCCCCTGTGCTATTGCTCCGGCCCCTGATGCTCTATTTTTGACTTGGGTTTGTGTTGCACAAGTAATCCACCTTCATGGTTTCCATTTAACCTTTTTTACACTTTTTTGGGTCACACCTAGCGATATTCAGTGGTTACTCCTGGCTCTGCAATTACAAATTACTCCTGGCAGTGCTCAGGGACCATCTGGGATCCTTATAATGAAACTCAGGTAAGCTGTATGCAAGGCAAATGCTCTACCAGCTATACTATTATTCCAAACCCATTTCATATATTTAAATTAAGGCGCTGTGGGATTGACTACTTTGTGTTATTTTCAAAACACAGTAACCAAAGGCCAATGAAATAAAGAAAGAAAGAGAGATGAAGAAGGAATAAAAGAAAACCTACCACAGTCTTATACATTATCACAAATATTAATGTACTTATCTTTCTTTTTAAGAAAGAAATATCTGATCCACTAAATGCCCAAGGAGAGATTTCTTCCAAGTGTGAAACTGGAAGCTGAGCAAGCAAACCAATTTGAGTCCAGTTCCCTAACTTTCATCACTGTATAATTTAGCTAACATGCTACTCTGCAAACCGTACACTTGTTAACTAAATTGAACAACTCTAAATTAATAATAACTATATTTCTATTTTGTATGTTTAGTAATTATAGTCCTTCATAGTTACAACTTTATAATGTTCTAAAATGTATTTAAAAACATCATTATCTTATCTTACCTTGCTATAAATGCATCTAATATTATCCTTGATCACAAGAAAATAGCAATATAGGGCCGGAGCGATAGCCCAGCAGGTAGGGTGTTTGCCTTGCACGCAGCCGGCCCATGCCGGCCGGGTTTGATCCCCGGCATCCCATATGGTCCCCGAGCACCGCCAGGAGTGATTCCCTGAGTGCAGAGCCAGGAGAAACCCCTGAGCATTGCCGGGTGTGACCCAAAAAGAAAAGAAAAAAAAAAGAAAAAGAAAATATCAATATAAACTTCCCTAAGTCTTTATTTCATGATCACAAATTTTATGCATAAAATGTATAGACAAAATCAGACCAAAAAAAACATTAGATTTAACTAATTCATTGAAACAGAACTTAGAAATAATTAAATTGATGGTTCTTTCAGAGTCAAAATGAGGTGGTAGTTTTAACTATAAATTTCTCAAGAATCTAAGAAATGATCAACTCAAGTAATTGGTAGCTTTTTTTTTTTTGCTTTTTTGGGTCACACCCGGCGATGCTCAAGGGTTTCTCCTGGCTCTGCACTCAGGAATTACTCCTGGCAGTGCTAGGGGGACCATATGGGATGCCGGGATCGAACCCGGTCTGC
The DNA here is from genome assembly GCA_021461705.1 of Cryptotis parvus. Lineage (NCBI taxonomy): Eukaryota > Metazoa > Chordata > Mammalia > Eulipotyphla > Soricidae > Cryptotis > Cryptotis parvus. Next base: position 22,691 of record JAJIBD010015338.1, on the reverse strand, counting down.
TGCATATAAGGCAAATGCCCTAACCGCTGGACTATTGCTCCAGTCCCAATTGGTAACTTTTATAAAGAAAGACAGCACACTGATTACTTAATCAAATGCCTTTTGTCTGAATTATCTACCTTGCTATTTTTCTAAATATTCAGATAGGAAGAGCAACACAGATGGTTGTGTTGAGTATGTAGATATTTAATGACTCAAGAATTGTTTTAAGTTTTAATTACGCAAGATTCAGTAAAACCTTCATATGGTGCAATAGGATGCACAAGGTGTTATAAAAGAATCTTATGTTGGCTGGACAATTAAATGGGGATAAGAGGCACACAACACAAACCTCTGATCCATGCTGAATCCCTGACACCACTTTACCACACACACCCCCCCACACACACAACCTTGCCATCTTTGGCAATGCAGAATCCAAGCAGCACCACGTCCTCAGGCTCTAGATTTTGAGTATCTTCCCTGCTGGCTGAAAATCACAGGAGTGACCAAGCCCCCAGTGCCCTTAAGCACCTCTCAGTACCATCCCACCACACACACACACACACACACACACACACACACACAAAGCAACATATAGTTGCTATACATGCAGATAAATGTTAATAACAGAGATGGGATGGAAAGCTAGTACAGTGGTAGGGCACTTGCTTTGTGAGTACCTGATGTTGGACTGATCTCCTGTATCACACATGGTTCCACCCACGCAGGGTAAGGAGTAATCCCTGAGCACAGGGCACAAAGTAACGTAAGCATTGCCAATGTGCTCACCCACTTAAAACATGACTGATTATTTTTTCTAGCATCAAAAACACATGCATAAACGGATAGGAAAATCATGAAGAGCAGGATAGCAATCATGGTGATCACTGCTAGATCACATATACTGAGAAGTAGGTTTCAGAAGCAAATAATGAGAGTGAGTCTGCTACCAGTGGTGGAGCTTTCTCAAAAAACAAATACCATTTACCTTCTTACATTCTCTAGCTCCTTTGAGAGTGAAAAGATGTGGAATGATCAAATGTTCTTTAAGGAAGCGCAAGAAAAGCAAAGCCTCAAAATAAATCCACTGAGACTAGGGATGTGGCTCAGTGGCAGACACTTGACAAGCCTGGCTCTGGGGTCAGCCTTCACCACCGATTAGACTATGTGTCATCCCTCCAACCCCTCCACCACTAATCACTACCAAAGGTGGTCCCCAGGATACCTGAGCATGATGAGCCAGAGTATGCCCCGCGATGCTCAGTGACTCTAGTAGCTATACAAATTTAGTACTTAATCAAAATACACTGAAACTGGTTGCCATGGCATGTTAGATTCTTTCAAAATTTTCTGACCAATATGAATGGATTCAACACTTTATTTTTAGAATCAGTTAGGTTTTAATTTAATATGGCGATGCTTTAGACTTTGAACAGTAGGGAAATATTAAAGAGAAGGTACATGTAGGGAATAAGTCTGCAGATAGGTCATTTGCAGCATCAATGACAGTTTAGAGGTTTGTACTTCTGCTTAAGAATGACAGTAATTTTTGTTGCGATGGATTTCTCCTAGTCTCTCATAAGAGGTTGCAGAAATGAACAATGGAAGTTCTTCCATGGACTTCATTCTTCTGGGGTTCTCTGAATGGCCACAACTGGAACGCATCATCTCTGTGGTTGTCCTCGTCTTCTATGTTGTGATTCTGGTGGGAAACACAATGATCATTCTGGTGTCTCACCTAGACACCCAGCTCCACACTCCCATGTATTTCTTCCTAGCCAATCTGTCCTTCTTGGATCTCTGTTATACCAACAGTGTTATCCCCCAGATGCTGGTAAATCTGTGGGGTCCAGAAAAATCCATTGCTCATCTTAGGTGTATGCTACAAGCTACCATTTCCCTGGACCTGGGAGCCACAGAATGTCTGCTCTTGGCTATGATGGCCTATGACCGCTATGCAGCTGTCTGTCAGCCTCTTCACTACATGGTAATAATGCACCCTCAACTCTGCCAGAAGATGGTGATAGCTTCTTGGTTAGGCGCTGTTGGTTGTTCCATAACTGTTTCACTCCTGACATTCTCATTGCCAAGATGCGGGCACCAAGAGGTGAATAATTTTTTCTGTGAAATACTAGATCTCATCAAGACTGCTTGTGTCTATTCAAAGGTGCTTGAGGTGGTTGTCCTTGCTCTTTCAGTTCTGTTTCTTCTGGTGCCTCTCTCAGCCATTCTCATCTCATATGGCGTCATCACTCGGCGCTGTCATGAGGATCAAGTCAGCAACAAGATGGCGTAAACTCCTCAACACCTGTGGCTCCCATCTCACTGTGGTGACTCTCTTTTATGGAACTCTCATGTCTATGTACTTGAAGCCACAGAACAACTCCTTCCAAAATGAGGGGAAGTTCTTTGCTCTGGTATATGTGATACTTATACCAAGCCTTAACCCACTCATCTACTCATTAAGAAACAAAGATGTCAAGAACGCAGTAAAGAAAATCCTGTGTGCAAAAATCTGGTCAACAAAGTTATGAAAAAACATGAATAATCAGTGCAGTGAACTATAGCAAAATCATTGGTCTTGACCAATGGAAAGTGATATTGTTTGATATTTTCAAAGATTATTATTACCTGTAATTTTCCATGTAGCAATAATTTACTATGTAGATTTATTTATAAAGAAATGTGGTGAGAGTGGAATTCAAATGCTTAAGGAAAATGTGACTTATTTATGGGAAAATCTCCACTATTATTAGTAAATGCATATAGACTAGGTGTAATAAATAAACTTGGGAGCAAATCTTAGATAAATGTCTAGTATTTTAATTAACACTTGTTCTAATGTTTGACAATGACTATTTCACACACTTGCCACTCTGTTGAAAACAACAATCCCTTCTATTCACCTGTCACTGACTTCCTTCCACCTTCAGCTCCATTTTAACTGGGCAACATACATAGATAAAGTCTAATTTCCAACAGCATAAGACCAGGAAAGTGATATGTGCAAATCCAGGTCATCTGCTCAAAGAGAAAAGCTTTTGCTCACTCACCTGCCCTCCTCACCCTTTTGTTGTAAGATAGCAAATGAGAATACTTGGCTTTGAAAGAACCTTGGAGGGAATGAAATATTTGGATGGAAATGTACCACCCATACAAGCATAGCAATGTTGGGACTAGAGCAATAGCACAGTGGGTAGGGAGTTTGCCTTGCACGCAGTCGACCTAGGTTCGATTCCCTGGCATCCCATATGATCCCCTGAGCACGCCATGAATAATTCCTGAGTGCAGAGCCAGGAATAACCCCTGGGCATTGCAGGTGTGACCCAATAAAAGCAACAAAAAAAAAGCATAGCAATGCCTCCACATGATAAAGGACCAAACATATAATGTGTTTAAAGTTAATCCAGCCCTAGAGTTTGGAGTTCCTAAGTAAAGCTAAGTCAACTGTCATCTTTAAATTGCCCTTTAAATTTGTACATTTTTCTGTAAAGAACTATTGTCCTTGGACAGTAGCATCAACATTAATTTTCAAATCATAAGAAATGTAACTGGGTGAGCCAGAGAGAATATAGAATGGGTAAGGGACTTGCTGTGCAAGCTGCACCCTAGACTCCTCCAGGAGTGATCCCTGAGCACAAAGCCAGGTGTAAACACTGAGCACCACTGTGTGTGACCAAAAACAAAACAAAATCAACAAAAACAGAAGCAAAAAAGAAAATGCAACTTTCTAGATACCATCTCAGTTCTACTGTATAAATTATAAACACTCGGGATAACAGATTCTTCAGAACTGTTCTTCACAGTGGACCAATGATTGTCGAAAGTCTATTACAATCCACAACATGTAAGAGAGGGAAGAGAGAGAGAAATAGAGAGAAAGAGAGAGAGAGAAAATAGATGGAGAACCTGCCACGGAGGCAGGCTAGGGGGGGGAAGGGTATCGGGGACATTGGTGGTAGGAACTGAGCACTGGTGGAGGGATGGGTGCTGGAACACAGTATGACTTTAAACCCAAACATGAACATTTTTGTAATTGTCAAAAATAAATAATAAAAAAGAACTGTTCTTCAGTTTGAGAGCTGCTGTTATAGAGAATAGACATATACTATTTCTAAAGATAAAATTGACCTATAAAAATTCAAAATATAAGTACTTTCTGTAATCCACAATTTCACATTGAAAATGTCTAACAATATGAAAATCTTTAATTTTTCATGTCTTTTTACAGAGTAATCTGACTTGCAAAAAGATATATCTAAAAATAATTCTGTCCTTACTGTCATTGTTCCATACTGGTAAGTAAAATTCCATGAACTGGAATCATGATTATGACCTATTGCTGTTTTTTTTATATTTTATTATACCACCTTAGATATACAATTACAAGGTGTTCATGTTTTCTTGGAGGACAGATTTAGCTAATCTGGGAGCTTTGGTGTTTTACCCACTCCCAGCTTAATCTATTTAAGCCAAGGTTCATTCTAATGAGACCTCTCTTCTATGTAAACACTGCTAGAGGGTGTGGCACTTACAGAAGTCACCTTGATTGAATAACTTCTGACTTATACATCTACTAAGACTTCTATGTTTTCTAGATTGGGCACAGCTCCTCTTTATACCCACTGCACCCAGCGTGGGACAGTTAGAATTTATCAGGAGACTACCACCCTGACTACGTTGAGACTATAGAAAGACGATAGGAAGGATCATACTAGTTTGCTCTAAGTAGGCGAGTGTGACCCTTTCAGTACAAGAGAACAAGATACTCAGAATCACCCTGGTGCAGATAATAATAAGAAGGACCTTGTGGGTACTATCTAGATTACATGAAGCTCATGAAATTAAGATGTATTACTTTATATCAGCCCTCTCTCTCCAGTGTTTTACATAAGAGATAATCTCCGGATTAGTTCTTTGTTTATACCTGCAATAGGGGTGTGGCACTGCCCTTCTACATTTGTTTAGGGTTCTTTGTTGACATGACCCTCTCTGGATTACTTTGGTGTATATAAAGGGACTGACTTGAGACACCCTGGGCCTTTTCGCTTTGACTTTTGGCTCCTCAGCTTTTGGCTTTTCGCTCCTGTGGCTTTTGGCTCCTTGGCCTTTTGGCTTTTGGCTTTTTGCTCCTCAGCTTTTTGCTCCTTCTTCTGGGTAGGACTCATCTCAGGTGAGATTCTCTCTCTTTGATGGGAGACTTAGGCTCTTTTGTATGGTCTAAGTTCAGACCAGAGCTAGAGTTTGTTCATTTTATTGGAGTGCTTTGGAAGAGCTTTTGTACTATTAAAAGCCTTTTTGGAACTGCACCGGACTCCGTGAGTTTTCATCTGTTCCCCTGGCGTCCTCGGAGGTAGAAGAGAACTTCTGTCCTGACACTGTCGGGGATCCCGCGGCATCCCCGACAATGTTTGAATTTTTGGATCTACAGTGTTCTAACTCCCATCCCTCCACCCCTGCCCATCTTCCATCACCAATGTCCCCATCTCCCTCCCCCTTCCCCCAGCCTGCCTCCATGGCAAGTTCTTTATCTCTTCTCTCTCTCTCTCTCTCTCTCTCTCTCTCTCTCTCTCTCTCTCTCTCTCTCTCTCTCCCTTCTTGCTTCCCTTTCTTACACATTGTAGATTGCAATATATTCTAGAACATGATTGGTTCCACTAATTTGATGTACCGGGTCCGGACCACAAAAATGGTGGCTATTATGGTGAGCCAGTCTCATTTGGTTGCTTCCGAGGCCTTACAGAGGTGATGGGCCCAATCCCAAAACCCATCCTGCCTCCTGGGAGCCTTGTGGTCAGCTGAGCTAGGGAGAGCCAGATGGCAGCTCTTCCCGTGCTTCTGAGTCTCTGCATCATGGCTGAGAGCCCTGAGGCAGTTTGTGGGTGGGGCCACCAGGCCTCTGGGATAGGTCAGAATGGGGAATAGGGACCCCAGCTCCATCTCCAGGAACACCCGGTGACTTCCACCTCTGAGAGCCACCTACCTGGGCTCGAACTATGCTGCTTTAAGCTGGTCTTGAGATCAGCATCTCTCTTGCATGGGTTCTGATGAGCTGTGCGGTCCAGACAGTGATAATGGCTGCTACTATGGTGAGCAAGTCTCATCCTGCTGCTTCTGAGGCCCTACAGAAGTGATGGGCTGCCACGGCTCCCATGGCACCGGCTCGCGTAGCATGAAAGTGCTCACTGGGCCAGGGGATGGCTTCGGTACTTCCCCTAAAAGGGACAGTTACCAGGCGGTGCTTCCCCCTAAAAGGGACTGTCGCCAACAAAGCCCCCTAGAATTCCTTTGGATGTTTCTAAGAATGCTTTGTGTGCAATTAGAGTGCTTGTTTATGCTGAAACTTAGACTCTGAGTAATGAAGAAACTGAACAAAGAGAAAAACCTGCGGCAACCGTAGTTTTCATTATACACAATTATAGCATAAAACAAAGATAAAAAAAAAAATGCCAGCCCGCGCAGCTCTGGCTGCCAAGGCCTGAGCTGGTCTCAGGTCCTTGATAAGGAAAGGCTTGTGGCCTTCAGGCCTTTGCTTCCCATCATTAGCGGGAAGGGAGAATTCTTGACCTATGGGTCGAGGCGACTGGCTACCCCCTGTTGACGGGAGTGCAGTGATTAGCCTCCCTAAACCTCCTGTGTGAAAAATAGTTGGGCCTGTTAAAGTTAACACTTTCTAGTACAAAATCTTAATAATCTTACAATAATAAACTCTGCATAGAAGTTTCTATTTAGGAGTAGGTTAAGTTAATCTATAATATGTGCATAGAGCTAGTAAGTAATTCTATGAATATCAAAATTAAAAAAAATGTATCTTACTTAAGGCAAATATGAAAGTATGTAAAAACAAAAGGCGTCAGAAAAACATGTCTGAAAAACAGGTGCAGGCAAGCAGGCAAGAGGTGGTCATATGTGGTAGACATGATAAACTCCTTTTGTTGTTAAAAATGTCTCCTTTGCTAAAAAATAACTGGTGTAATCTTGCGTCTGTGCATTTCTTGAACATAAAAAGAAAAGTTTTGCCTTCAGTAAACGGCAGCAGCAGCATTTGACCTCCCTTGTGTCTGTGCCTGTCTGTCCATTGCGCCGACGTTCCTGTTCTCCTGACTTTCTCAGCTGGTTACCCCCAAGACTTAGAGCTGGTTACCCCCAAGACACCGACTAAGCGGTCTGCGGCAATGGGCCCACTCCCAAAACCCATCTTGCCTTCTGGGTGCCTCATGGTCAGCTGAGCTAGGGGAGAGCCAGATGGCAGCTCTCCCCGTGTGTCTGAGTCTGTCATCTTTCTCTCTAGCTCTATTTCAGTCTCTGTATTTCTCTCTCTCCTCCCTACACCTTGTGACTTGCCTTACGATTTATGATGCAATTATATATGTGTATACTCAGTAGTGAGTTCTAGTGTGACGTTATAGTTCCTCATTCCTCATCAACCTCCCCAGTTTGTTAGAACTACAATGATCCTTATGGTGTACAGATGTGAAAAATCCTGGGAAGGAACTGGTCCTAGCCTACTTTGTTATCTAAGTCTCTTGCTGGCTGCGCACTGTCACAACTGTGCATCTGGTCTGTCCCTTGTCCAGTTCATCTGGTTGGGGAGGCTGCGAGCCCATAGCCATGCCCACTGGCATGGAAAGGGAGAGCCAAATACCTGCTCCAATTCCGGCCAGCATGACTTCCCCCCACATGACTGCTTTACCCTAGGAGCTACATTGGTCTCAGCCGGGGACTAGCCAATTCCTCAGAGACTCATGGGCTGCTCCATGTGGGCGGGCAGCGCAGCTGTGCATATGGTCTGTCCCTTGTCCAGTTCATCTCTATTGTTACTGTTTTTGGCATATCAAATACACCACGGGTAGCTTGCCAGGCTCTGCCGTGGCTCTGGGTTCATTCCAGGGGCCCAGTCTTTTCCTATGTCAGACCATCCACCATCCAGGGCCCACAGGGCATAGCTCTGGGGGGTGTAGACAAACCTACCTCCTATCTCTCACCTGCCAATGCAACCGGGCACCACAGCCACACCTGCAAAACCTCGAGGGGCAGGGACCTATTGTTTGTTTATGGTCATTTTTTCCAAGTTAATCACCACTCATTGGTTCTGATAATAAATGAATGTTAAACTTTATCAAAAAATCTTTCTTTGCATCTACTGAAATGATAAGTTTTTTTCCTTTTTCTGGATATGGTTTATTAGACTAACTGCCATCATATATATTATTCTTACATCCCTGTAAAGAATCCCATGATAATCATGATTTATCACCTTTTGATACATGGTTATTTTCACTTCACTAAGAATTTGTTGAGAGTATCTTTGCATAAATGTTCACCAGAGATATCACTATAATTGTAAATTTTAGTAATTTTTCTGTCTTTGATATGATATGGGGGTAATATGGCTTCATAGGTACGTTGAAATTATTCTATTTCTCCAATAGTTTGGAAAAGTTTGACAAGTATAGGTAGTAAGTCTTCTTTAGAAGTTTGGTCAGTGGTTTCTATTGTGATATCCCCCTTTTCGTTTCTGATTCTACAGATATAAAATGACTGTATTCATTAATGGGATATAAATATATACTAGTATTCTACTAATTGTGGGAAATGTAAAGCCAGACTAGAACATACACAAAGAGACTTACATGATAAACCCTAAATGTCCGTAGGGCAAGCCTAATGTGAGAGAGAGAGAGAGAGAGAGAGAGAGAGAAAAAAAAAAAAAGTTCCCGCTATACATACAGGCAGGCTGGGGAGTTGGGAGGGAATGTGGGGACATTGTTGGTGGGAATGGGACAGTGGTGGAGGGACGGTGCTGAAACACTGTATGTTTGAGACCCAATTATGAGCATCTTTGTAATTGTATATCTCACGGTGGTATAATTAAAAAATAATAATAAATAAAAATAAATAAAATGTTTTTGAGGAAAAAAGTATGGTCAGGGGCTGGAGCGATAGCACAGTGGGTAGGGCATTTGCCTTGCATGCAGGTTTGATCCTCGGCATCCTATGTGGTCCCTGAGCAGAGCCAGGAGTAATTCCTAAGTGAAAAGCCAGGAGTAAGCCCTGAGCGTCACCAGGTGTGACAGAAAAGCAAAAAAAATAATAATAATAATAATAAAATTGAAAATTAAAATTAAAGATAAATAAATAAATAAATGAAAGTTTGCTCAAAGACACTAGTAAATTCATCTGAATTTTGTTCTTAAGGGGAGTTTTAGTTTTTGAATCTCAGAAACTATGAATTCATCTTTAGTAGGAAGCTTATCAAAATGGGGAAATAGAGGAATTAGGACAGGAGACCCAGAATAAAGGTGAAGGGTGTAGTGCTGGAATATTTTATGTAAGAAATCCTACCATTTGGCCTGAGCGATAGCCCAGCGGATAGGGTGTTTGCCTTGCATGCGGTCGGTCGGCCTCGGCATCCCATATGGTCCCCCCGAGCACCGCCAGGAGTAATTCCTGAGTGCAGAGCCTGGAGTAACCCCTGAGCATTGCCGGAGTGACCCAAAAAAAAAAAAAGCAAAAAAAAAAAAAAATCCTATCATTAACAGTATTATAAATCATGGGGCCTAAAATAATGTTTTATTTTAATCCTATACTCACCTATAAACTACTAACACATTTCGCTGACTGAAATAATTGCGCGCTCACAGTGTTCATAGCATTATTTTCATTTTTGTCATATAATTCATGAACATTATCTTCATTTCATATAGCATTATTTTTATTTCTTGTTGTATACTTCATAAACCTATAATAATGATTTCTTAATAATTCTATAAAATATTATCTTCATATAAATACAACACCTATATGGTTGTCTGTATTTATCTAACTGTTGACATTGAATTCATTGAATAAGCCAAAATGCAATTAATTGTGATAATTTGTAAAAATATTGCTTACATTTTTAAACCTAATATCAAATAAAAGCACATATCAATTATTTTTCATGAAAAACTATAAACAGAAATTTAAAACTTGAAAAGGTACTTATAGGAACATTCCATAAAATTGTTGTTTGAATTTTAAACTGCTGATGCTTCCTTAATCACCTCTGTGAGCACCGATCCCTAAGGTCTAACTCACTCAAACAGTAGCCTTTGGAATTGTGCATAAATATTTCCCTATTGCAAAGTAATGTCTCTCATAATACATAGAGAACAAAACAGTTCACTCGTTACGTAATCTGAAATCCACTTACCAATATGCCTAATAAGAGCCCATTAAAGAGTGTCCTAGGCCAGAGATGTACCTTAATTATTCTTGAATGTGTGGAACCCAGGGTTTGATAGATTTAGCCAATATAATAAATTCTTCCACCAGTTAACATTTAACTTTTCCTATTGTTCACATTGAAGACTTCTATTAAATCTTATGTCAGACTGTGCATTCATATCAGAATGTGACTGTAGAGTAGTATTAGAAACTGGAGGTGAATCCAATATTTCTGAGATGATCTCTGCCTGTCAGAAACTGTTTGGACTGTCAGTAAAGTGAAAAAAAATAAACACTATAATGGGAGCAGAAATACATTGGGTCACATTGTAGCATGACAACTGTGAATTCTTACCTGATCGAAATGGTTTACTTTCTCTGCAAACTCATGTAAAGACCCAAAGTCAAAAGTCTGCATTACATGGATTACAGACAACGGACATCTCAAGGTAAGAACTAAAGAGAAATCCAAATGGTATGTAAGTTACAGATAACTCTAGATAAGCTAATATTGTTTCAGAATGAAACTGGTATTAAATCTGAAGCTAATATGCTTCAGAAATGAAAATGATGTTAAATCTTAGCAAGAGCTGTCAGTTACTTTTTGAATGCATCATGTTCTATAGATGCCAAGATTCAGCTTTCTGTTTTATAGTTGTACATCATCTTAATCTTTCTAATAATCATCCTTAAAAGCAGGTGGTAATAAAGTTTAAGTGTGCAAATAGAAAAAGTTCGATTATCTTGCTCTAATTCATGTTTTGAGAAAATGGCTGATTTTCTTTAATAGAGTCACAATGATCTGACCTAGAGCCTAGTTTTAGCTATTTTTCAAGCATCTTTTCCTTTGACTAAGTCAAAGTATGGCAACATATACTTCTTACCTTGCAATTAAAAAGAGAACCAATGGGCTGGAGCAATAGTCCAGTGGGTAGGGCGTTTGCCTTGCATGCGGCTGGCCCATGCCGGCCCGGTTCGATCCCCAGCATCCCATATGGTTCCCGAGCACTGCCAGGAGTAATTCCTGAGTGCAGAGCCAGGAGAATTCCCTGAGCATTGCCGGGTGTGACCCAAAAAAAAAGCAAAAATATATATATATATCACTGAAATCCATAATCTGTAATATCATACTGTCATTTAGAAATTGTATCTAAAAAAAAGAAATTGTATCTAAACCATAAAATTTTTAATTTTTTAATTAAAAGCCACAGTGACAATATTTTAATATCTATATCCTTTTAATATCATACTTACTTTTAAATTAAAATGGAAATTTATCTCATATTGAACTCTCAGGAGTGGGGATCTGATTCAGTAATAGGGCAACTGTCCAAAATGCATGAGACCTAATGTGATCCCCAGCACTGTTTATAATATAAAAATATTTATAACAAATATATAATATATTTATAATAGAGCAAATATATTTGTATATTATTATATTTCTATATATTATATACTTGTTCTATATATTTGTTCTATATATTTGTGTATATACTTCTAATGTATAATGCTTCTAATGTATAGAAGTATATAAGTGTATAGATATAAGTATATATAAGTACATATAAGTATATAAAGTATATATAATAATATGTATGAGTATATATACTTATATATACATATATACTTCTATATATTATATATATACTTCTATACATTAAGAATGCATGCCTTAAATTAATTCAGAAAATGTTCTGAATGTGTAATTTGAATATCCTCTATGTAGGCTCACAGCATTGAACCACACAAAAGAATACTTCCCTATTTGAACAGTGCCTCTAATCTCTGGGGCTTTACCACCCTAGAGTAAATTGAGCCAGCAATATTTTCACCTGCTGGTGTTACTAACATGTTTTAGAAAGTGTATGTGGATTATAGATGTTCATGCCTCACTCTATAAAAAGAGTAGTAGCTCTGAAATACTATTTTTTAGTGAAGGTTGGATAGAAATTGGTTCAGATACTTAAAAATTATATACTTGACTGTTTCTCTTCATATAACTGTAGGGTTTATTTATTCATTTAGGTTTTTTTGGGGTCACGCTCAGCCCTGCTCAAGTGTTACTCCTAGTTCTGCACTCAGAAATTACTCTGGGGCCAGAGCCATAGCACAGTGAGTAGGGTTTTTGCCTTGCACGTGGCCGACCCAGGTTCAATCTCCGGCATCCCATATGGTCCCCCAAGCTCCACCATGAGTAATTCCTGAGCGAAGAGCCAAGAGTAACCCCTGGGCGTCGCCAAGTGTGACCCAAAAAGCAAAAAGAAGAAAAGAAAAAAAATTACTCTGGCAGTGCTCGGGGGCCATATGGATGCTGGGATCAAAGTCAGGTTGGCCATGTGCGAGGGCAAATGCCCTCCCAACTGAAGTACTATTTTTTAGCTCAATAATCTGAGGCATTGAGAAAACATGAATGGCTAAAAATTAGCAACTAGAAAATTATGGTAGTAAAGATCATACAGTGCTGAAAACTGTTAACAATGATCTGCATGTATTTAGACTGAGAAGAACAATCTAAAAATGTCTTAATATTAACTGTGACTTAAAGGACATGAAGATCCTTAATGAGCCACATTACACAATATTGTCCAGAGATGTGCTTTTTGGGTAACTAAGCTGCTAACGTCCACAGATGTTCATATTCTGTTATGGACATCAGGAGTGTGAATACTTTGGGGACATAGAGACATAGAAGTTATGACTAAGAAAACACCAGTCAAAGCTACTGATCATGACTGATACTCAAATTGGAACTTGGTTTTGAGTTGTACAAGTAATTTTACACTTTTCTCTTTGCCCATGTTCTCTTTTCTTTTGTTTTTCCTTTGTAATGTTTTGGCTTTTGAATCACCCAGGAATTACTCTTTGTGGTGCTCAGGAGCACTATAAGGAGTGCTAGGGATGGACCCCAGGTGGCCACGCGCAAGGGAAATCCCCTACCTGCTATGCTATTGCTCCAACACCATTTTCTATTTTTAAATTAAGATCTGTGCGATTGAATATTTCATGTTATTTTTAAAATACAGTGAACAGTGGGCCAGAGCAATAGTACAGCGGGTAAGCCGTTTGTCTTGCTCGCGGCCGGCTTGTGCTGGCCCAGGTTCGATCCCCGGCATCCATATGGTCCCCCGAGCACTGCCAGGAGTAATTTCTGAGTGCAGAGCCAGGAGCAACCCCTAAGCATTGACGGGTGTGACCCAAAAAAGCAAAAATTAATTAATCAATCAATCAATCAATTAATTAATTAATTAATTAATTAATAAAGTAAAATACAGTTAACAAAGGCCAATACCTGCATGCTGTAAAGAAACGTCATAATACAAAGTAAGGGAAAGGGACGGCTTCATGTGATGGGAGCAATAAAATAGAGCTGTGCGTGTGCCGAGGCCGGAGTGATAGCCCAGCGGGTAGGGCGTTTGCCTTGCACATGGCCGGCCCATGCCGGCCTGGGTTCGATCCCCGGCATCCCATATGGACCCCTGAGCACTGCCAGGAGTAATTCCTGAGTGCAGAGCCAGGAGAAACCCCCTGAGCATCGCCGGGTGTGACCCCCCAAAAAAAAAAACGCAAAAAAATAAAAAATTAAAAAATAAAATAGAGCTGTATGAACATTCTGTGCAAGGACAACCTCTGCAGGGTAGAGACTGGACCCAAGGCAACCAAAGTTCAATTTAATCCTAAAATTCCATGATCTTTTAATTCCTAATCCTATTTCACTCTAAAGCTAAAAGAATTTGGTCATCAAAGCATGTTGAAATTTTAGAATTAAAGCTTCATCCTCTCATTTTCTATGATGTATTTTGGGTTCATAATAATTTTTTTACTACACTCATGAATTTTCTTTTTTAAGTTATACAGAAATTTTCAGCTGTCCCATTTCTATCTGGAACCTCATTAATCATCAGAGTGAATGACAAAAAGAAATAATGAGTAGCTGGAACTATAAAGATTTTTGAGTTTGTAGATGTTTTCTTTTTTTTATTTAGTGAAGCGAGTTTGTCTTTATTGAAACTCATTTAGAATAATATGAAGAGAGTAAAAAGGGAGGCAGCACACATTAAAAGGAGAACATGAACTTCTCCAGAGTAGAAAAGTCTAATTTTTTTGTTTTTAAGAAATAAGTGTGAGGGGGCGAGCGATAGCCCAGCGGGTAGGGTGTTTGCCTTCTGCACTGCCGGCCCATGCCAGCCCAGGTTCGATCCCCGGCATCCCATATGGTCCCCAAGCACTGCCAGGAGTAATTCCTGAGTGCAGAGCCAGGAGAAACCCCTGAGCATTGTCGGGTGTGACCAAATAAAAAAGAAAAAAAAGAAAGAAAGAAATGTGAGCAGGCATGAGAAACAGTGCAGCACTGCCTTGCATGTGATCTTCCTGGGCTTGACCACAACCCAGTATATGGCCCCTGAGCACTGCTAGGACTGATCCCTGAGCACAAGCCCAGAGTAAGTCCTGAACAAAAGGAAGGAAGGAAGGAAGGAAGGAAGGAAGGAAGGAAGGAAGGAAGGAAGGAAGGAAGGAAGGAAGGAAGGAAGGAAGGAAGGAAGGAAGGAAGGAAGGAAGGAAGGAAGGAAGGAAGGGAGGGAGGGAGGGAGGGAGGAGGGAGGGAGGAGGAGGGAGGGAGGGAGGGAGGGAGGGAGGGAGGGAGGGAGGGAGGGAGGGAGGGAGGGAGGAGGGAGGAAGGAAGGAAGGAAGGAAGGAAGGAAGGAAGGAAGGAAGGAAGGAAGGAAGGAAGGAAGGAAGGAAGGAAGGAAAAGGAAGGAAGGGAGGAAGGGAGGAAGGGAGGAAGGGAGGAAGGGAGGAAGGAAGGAAGGAAGGGAGAAAGGGAGGAAGGGAGGAAGGGAGGAAGGAAGGAAGGAAGGGAGAAAGGGAGGAAGGGAGGAAGGGAGGAAGGGGGAAGAAGGAGGAAGGGAGGGAGGGAGGGAGGGAGGGAGGGAGAGAGGAAGGAAGGGGAGGAGGGAGGGAGGGAGGGAGGAAGGAAGGGAGGGAGGAAACTCTACTACAGCTTCATGCATTTTCACAAATATTAATGGACTTATCTTCTTTTAAGAGAGAAATATTATCTAATCTACTAAATGCCCTCTGGAGAGAGAGGGCTGTTATAAAGTAATACATCTTAACTTCAAGAGCTTCATGTAATCAGGATGGTACCCACAAGGTCCTTCTTATTATTATCTGCACCAGGGTGATTCTGAGTATCTTGTTCTCGTGTACTGAAAGGGTCACACTCGCCTGCTTAGAGCAAACTAGTATGATCCTTCCTATAGTCTTCCTATAGTCTCAGCGTAGCCAGGATGGTAGTCTCCTGGTAAATTCTAACTGTCCCACGCTGGGTGCAGTGGGTATAAAGAGGAGCTGTGCCCAATCTAGAAAACATAGAAGTCTTAGTAGATGTATAAGTCAGAAGTTATTCAATCAAGGTGACTTCTGTAAGTGCCACACCCTCTAGCAGTGTTTACATAGAAGAGAAATCTCATTAGAATGAACCTTGACTTAAGTAGATTAAGCTGGGAGTGGGCAAAACAACAAAACTCCCAGAATAGCTAAACCTGTCCTCCAACAAGGAGTAATTCCTGAACAAAGAGCCAGGAGTAATCCCACAGCATCGTGGGTGTGACCCCCAAAAAAAAAAAAACTTCGTGGTCCTTGGCTACACAAAAGCCAAGCAGCACCACATTCTCAGGCTCTAATTTCAAGTATCTCCTTGCTGGCTAAGAATCACAGAGAGTGACCAACACCCAGTGGCTTAGGCAAATCTCAGTAGCCCCACCCCCGAAAAAAAAAAGGAAGCAACATATGGCCTCTATCCATGAAGATACATGTTAATAATAACAAAAGAGGGGCTGGAGAGCTGGTACAGTGGGTAGGGCACTTGCCTTGAACGTAGCTGGCGTGGGTTTGATCTCCTTTATCGCCTAATGTTCCCCAAGCCCAGCAAGGAGTAATACCTGAAGACAGAGCCAAAAGTAAGCCTGAGCACTGCCAGTATCTCCACATTCAAAAAAAATGAGTGATTAGCTCTCTCTTGCATAGAAAATATATACTGAAATGGATGCTGTAGTCTGTACCACTGAACTTGATACAGCAAGAGAAAGTCCGCAATGTTGAATAAGAAGAAACTCGTGACGAGCAGGTTAGCAATCATGGTGATCACTGCTATAATCACCTATAATTAAGATGTAGATTTTAGAAGCAACAAATGAAAGCGAACCTGCTACCACTGGTGAAGCAGATCTCAAAAAATATGCCATTTCACTTCTCACCTTCTCTCCGTCCTTTGAGAATAGAATGATATGGAATGATAAATTTATTACAGTGGCCAGAAAAAGCAAAGCCTGAAAATGCATCCACCCAGATCAGGGATTTGTCTCAGTGGCAGACACTTGCACACTTGAGTCTGGCGTCAGTCCTCACCACCCTCCACAAGGCAAATGCGGTCCCCATGACACCTGGGCATGATAAGCCAGAAATACCCAGGTTTGCTCAGTGACTCTGATAACTATTCCAACATAGGACTTAACCAAAATACACTAAAACTAGGGTGCTATGACATGTTAGATCCTTAAAAAATTTCCTACCAATATGAATGAATTCAACACTTTACTTTTTAGAACCAGTCAGGTTGTATTTTAATATCTAGATGATTCGGGCATTGAACACAGAGAAATATTACAGAGAAGGTCCATATAGGGATAAGTATGCAGATAGGTCATTTGCAGCATCAATGACAATTTGGAGATTCGTACTTCTGCTTAAGAATGACAGTAATTTTTGCTACCATGGATTTATTCTAGTCTTTCATGAGGAGCAGTAGAAATGAAAAATGGAAATTCCACCACGGACTTCATCCTTCTGGGGTTCTCTGAATGGCCACAACTGGAGCGCATCATCTCGGTGGTTGTCCTCATCTTCTATGTTGTGATTCTGGTGGGAAACACAATAATCATTCTGGTGTCTCACCTAGACACCCAGCTCCACACTCCCATGTATTTTTTCCTAGCCAATCTGTCCTTCTTGGATATTTGTTTTACCAATAGTGTCATCCCCCAGATGCTGGTAAATCTGTGGAGCCCAGAAAAGTCCATTACATATCTTGGTTGTATGCTCCAAGCTTCTATTGCCCTGGACCTGGGAGCCACAGAATGTCTGCTCTTGGCTGTGATGGCCTATGACCGCTATGCAGCTGTCTGTCAGCCTCTTCACTACACGGTGATAATGCACCCTCAGCTCTGCCAGAAGATGGTGATAACTTCTTGGTTAGGCGCTGTTGCCTGTTCCTTAATTGTTTCACTCCTGACGTTCTCATTGCCAAGATGCGGGCACCAAGAGGTGAATAATTTTTCTGTGAGATACTAGATCTCATCAAGACTGCTTGTGTCTAGGGGGAGGGGAACCGGGGACGTTGGTGGTGGGAGATGGGCACTGGTGGCGGGATGGGTGCTGCTACACTGTACGACCAAAACCCAAATATGAACTTTTTAATTGTATATCTTTGTAATTGTAAAAATAAAAAAATTAATTAAAAAAAAATAAAAAAATAACAAAAAAAAAATATATATATAAAAAAAAAATAATAATATATTAGAGTGGTCGGAAAACAGAAAAACGTTAATAGAGATTATGCATGAATAATAAAAATATTCATTAAAAAAAAAAAAAAAAAAAAAAAAAAAAAAAGACTGCTTGTGTCTATTCAAAGGCACTTGAGGTGATTGTTCTCGCTCTATCAGTTCTGTTTCTTCTGGTGCCTCTCTCAGCGATTCTCGTATCTTATGGCGTCATCACTCGCTGTCATCAGGATCAAGTCAGCGACAAGATGGCGCAAGCTCCCTCAACACTTGCGGCTCCCATCTCACTGTAGTGACTTTCTTTTATGGAACAGCTATGTCTATGTACTTGAAGCCACAGAAAAGCACATTTCAAAATGAAGGGAAGTTCATTGCTCTGGTATATATGATACTTATACCAAGCCTTAACCCACTCATCTATTCTTTGAGAAACAAAGATGTAAAGAATGCAGTAAAGAAATTCCTGTGTGTAAAAAACTAGTCAGCAAAGTTATGTTCTCATAACATGAAAAATCAGTGTAATGAGCTATAAAAAAATAATTGGCTTTGACCATAGAAAATGATATTGTTTGATATTTTTAAAATTATTATTACCTGGAATTTTTCCATATAGCAATAATTTACTCAATTCATTTGTTTTGTAGAGAGGCTTCATGAGAGTGGAATGCAAATGCATAAACAAAATGCAACTTATTTGTGGGAAATGCTAACTATTATAAGTAAATGCATATAAACAAAATGTAATAAATAAATGGATTGAGAAACTCTTAGGATTGAGAAAAGATTTTATTAAAACTTGTTCTTATCCATTTGACCCAGCCATTCCACTCCTGGGATTATACCCTGGGAAGCCAAAAACACACAGCGGAAATGCCATCTACACTTCTATGTTCATAGCAGCACTAGCCAGAATTTGGAAACAACCAGAGTGCCCAAGAACACATGACTGGATAAAGAAACTTTGGTACATCTACACAATGGAATACTATGCATCTGTTAGGAAAAGCGAAGTTATGTAATTTGACTATAAATGAATGGACACGGAGAGGATTATGCTGAGCAAAATTAGGCAGAAGGAAAAGGAAAGATATAGAATAACTGAATTTATTTGTGTGATATAAAATATAATATATATAGTATAATACCAATATCCAAGACAAGGAAAAACATGGAGGTCTTGTCAATAGGTGGAATCAACCGCAGAGTGTGTGGCAATCAGAGGTTAGGTAAGACAGAGAAGGGAAGAGTGTGCTAATAATCATTGGAAATGATCATACCAACCTACAACTGAGCATTGAATAGAGACAAAAGGATATACATGATATCTTCTAAATATATGTATTGCAAACCACAATGTATAATAGAAGGGAGAGAGAGAGAGAAAGAGAGAGATAAAGAGGCTGAAGGAGGGAGAGGGAATTGGGGAAATTGGTGGTGGGAAATGGGCACTGGTGGAGGGATGGGTGTTGGAACACTGTATGACTGAAAACCAAATATGAGCACCTTTATAATTGTATATCTCATGGTGGTATAATAAAATATTTTTAATTTGTTCTTATGTTGAATAGACTTTCACTTTGTTGAAAATGTCACTCAATTCCATTTCCATTCACCTGTCACTGACTTCCTTCCACCTTCAGCTCCATTTTAACTGGGCAACATACATAGATGAAGCCTAATTTCTAACAACACAAGACCAGGAAAGTGAAATGTGCAAATCCAGGTCATCTGCTCAAAGAGAAAAGTTCTTGCTCTCACCCTCCTCCCCTCACCTGTTTGATGCAAGATAGCAAATGGGAAGTATAAGGAGTTTTGAAAGAACCTTGGAAGGAATGAAGTATTTGGATGGAAAGAGACCACCCACACAAGCATAACAATGCCACCACATGACAGAGGATCAAACATATAAAATGTTCAGTGTTGAACCTTGATCAAAAAAAAAATAAAACAAATATAACAAATGAAAACAGATACAAAAAGGGGAAATGTGCTTCTGGATGCAGTCTCAGTTCTGTGTAAATTGGGAACTGTATAAACAGCACTTAGGATGACTGATTCTGCAATTGAACTGTTCTTCAGTTTGAGAACTACTGTTACAGAGAATATATTCTCTATTGAAGAAACAGAATCACTTTCAACACTTTCAATATATTTTAAATAGCAAATAGTCCTGGGGGCGGAGGCGATAGTCCAGCGGGTAGGGCGTTTGCCTTGCATGCGGCCAGCCTGTGCGGGCCCGGGTTCGATTCCCGGCATCCCATATGGTCCCCCGAGCACCGCCAGGAGTAATTCCTGAGTGCAGAACCAGGAGTAACCCCTAAGCATCGCCGGGTGTGACCCAAAAAGCAAAAAAAAAAAAAAAGCAAATAGTCCAATAGAAATTCAAAATATGGGCCGGAGGCGATAGCCCAGCGGGTAGGGCGTTTGTCTTGCACGCGGCCGGCCATCCCATATGGTCCCCTGAGCACTGCCAGGAGTAATTCCTGAGTGCAGAGCCAGGAGTAACCCCTGAGCATCGCCAGGTGTGACCCAAAAAGCAAAAAAAAAAAAAAAAAAAAAAAAAAGAAATTCAAAATATAAGTACTTTCCAATATCCATAATTTTTTATTAAAAGATCTAACAATGTGGGAATATAAAATTTTCCATATCTCTAATGACAGAACAATCTGAATTACAATAGATACATCTAAGTCAGAACAATCTTATAATTTTATTTTATTATACAATTTTATTATAGAATATCCTGCCCACATGGCAGAGCCTGGCAGGCTACCCATGTTGTATTTGATATGCAAAAAACAGTAACAATAACAGACCTCATTCCCATGACCTGAACGAATGGTTTGAGGCTCTTCATGTTCCTGGAGCGAGCAGATGCCCTTGGACTACTCTAGCATGCAACAGGGACGAATGGAGATATTACTGGAGCCCTCTCAAGCAAATCAAAGAACAACAGGAAGACAAGTAATACAAGTGATTATACAATTTTATTGAAATTTTATTGTACAATTACAAAACTGTTCATGATTAGGTTTCAGTCATACTGTGTTTCAGCACCCAGCCATAAACTATTGATACATTTCACCAACTGAGATTATTACAGGCTCATGGTGTTCATAGAATTATTTTCATTTCTCATAGTATTAGAAAGGAAGAACTCATGAACCTAGAATTATGATTTTTTAATAATTTTATAAGATAAACTTTCCTATAGATACAGCACCTATATAATTGTATAAATCCAACTGCTGACATTGAATTCATTTAATAAACCAAAATGCAATTAAATTTGCTAATTTGTATAAATATAGCTTATATTTATTTTCAATACAATAGTAAATTAAGCACAAATCAATTCATCTTATAAAATTCCACATAAAATGAAATTTAAAATATGAAAACTTGTACATGTGGGAACATTCATATAATTGTTCTTTGAATACTAAACTGCTGATGCTTTCTTAATCACCTCTGAGAGCACCAATCCCTAAGGTCTAACTCACTCAACACAGTAGCCTTTGGAATTGTGTATAAACATTCCCCTGTTGCAAAGTAATGATTCTCACAGTTCATAAAAAACAATGTAGTTGTCTCCTTATGTAGACTGAAATCCACATACCAATGTGTCTAATAAGAGCAAATTAAAGGAGTATCCTAGGCCAGGAAGTAGCTCAGCAATAAAACACTGTTCTTAAATGTATTGAACCCAGAGTTTGATACCTAAAATTTCAAAAAACTGCAAAAGATTATCTGATCCAACTGTATTTAACCCCAAATAAATAAACAAGTTTTTAAAAATTAAAAAAAGCAAAACGTACTTACCCAAATTAATAAATTCTTCGACCAGTCTCCCATTTAATTTTTCCCATCATTCATATTAAAGACTTCTATCTAGTCAATCAAAGCTCAGCCTATTTGTTTGCTTCAGTAAGTACAGAAATGGGGGTAGCCCATCCCCAAGTCCTTGAGGTCCTGTAAGTTTCAGCCACAAAATCCACATACCTGATTTTCAACAGACTAATTTCTGGATGAGACTTGTTCCGAGCAGTGGAGTCTGAACCGATGCTCTATTATTTTATTCTTCTTTTGGCTTTTGTTTCACACCTGGCAATACTCAGGGGTTACTCCTGACTTTGCACTCAGGAATTACTAATGACAGTGCTTGGGAGACCATATGGATGCCAGGGATTGAACCTGGTTGGCAAGTACCCTACCCGTTTCTTATCACTCCAGCCCCTGATGCTCAATTTGTGTTTTTGCTTTTTGGGTCACACCTGGCAATGCTCAGGGGTTACTGCTGGCTCTTTGCTCAGGAATTACTCCTGGCAGTGCTCAGGGGACCATATGGGATACCGGGGATCAAACTCGGGTCAGCTACTTGCAAGGCAAACGCCCTACCCGCAGTGCTATCGCTCCGGCCCTGATGCTCAATTTTTAACTTGGGTTTTAGTTGCACAAGTAATTCACCTTCGCGTTTAAGTTTTTTTCCTTTTTTCTTTTCACATGCTTTATTTCTATTTTTTTAATTAAGGCAGTGTGGTATTGACTGCTTTGTGTTATTTTCAAAACACACTGAACAAAGGCCAATATCTGTGTGCTGTAAGTTGCATCTCTGAACTCATAATACAAAGTAAAGGGTATTGATTAAGATAAAGAGACCTCTTTGAGGAACTGGAGCTATAAAATAGGACTATGTTAATATGCCATGGAGGGATGACCTCTAATATGGAATTTATCATGCTCGGTGAAATCAGTAAGAAGGGAAAGGTCAGATATAGAATGACTGCATACATCTGTGGGATATAAATATACACCAGTGTTCTACTAATTGTTGGAAATGATAATGCCAGACTAGAACCGGAGCATTGAATGTAGGCAAAGGGATTTACATGATAACCTCTAAATGTATGTATGGCAAGCCACAATGTGGAAGAA